>JASAMV010004502.1:0-137763 GCA_030248065.1 Rhynchonema sp. JSB1_4
AACGCTCCTGAACAAATAGACTGCTGTTTGTCGGGTCACCCACTTGTCAGGTCACCATAGCAACATCAGGTCCAGTTCTGCGCCGTTGTCAGGATCCCGCGATTTGCCCCGCCGCCAACTGACATGAGTTCAGCATGATGACGGACGCATGCTGACCGCAAACACGCAGAAATCAGATACAGTACCGGCAGATCAATAGCAAAAATATACTGTATTTTGATGCTGCGCTTCGGTTGTAGGAATAAAACAAGCCGTGGCCGGCACCAGCCATGACCAAGCTTGTGTGGGCGAAACGTTTTGTGAGACCGCGTGAACAGACTGCCGAGCATGTGGGCAGACCATGAACGACGTCTGTCTGTCCGCTATTTACACCCACTGCATCACTTTCATCAATTCAACTTTCCGCCAGCAGCTTCCCTTCGGCGGGCGTTTGTCTAATTTTTCTTCCTTCATGGCGCTCGCCTGACCATTGATGGCTCACGCCATCATGTGGCAGCATGGTGCCTTGACATGTTTTCATATGTCAAAGCGTCAAATCATGTTGGAGTATGTGATTGAATCTGGAAGCTTTATACATGGCAAAAAATAAACAGGGAAAATTTGAAAATACAAAACTCAAGAACCCATAGGCGGACCCTAATATGCGAATTTTCACAAATGAAATCAAAGATTGTCATGTAGGAAACATGGGAAGAACAGCAGCCTAGCAATTACTGTATGTACAGCGAAATAACGCAATCACTTGGAGTGTACAATACCAGAAAGTGAGTTTGGATAAACCAGAGGCGAAAAAGAGGCCAAAACAAGAGCAGCAGGGTTCCCTTTTATTGTCTTGAGATTGTGGTTGTATCTCCAGAAAAATATGTACATTGCTTTCCGCCCTGCTGTATGGTATGTGTATCGACAGATAATTTCACACAAATTCACATATATATATACAAATTCGAACAAATGCTGTGATTTGTTCACAAAGGCCAAACATTTCGCGTAAAACATCCGAGTTCATTCTCCAACCACAATGACGTTCGGTTTAGTGACGCTGCTCCTGGTCTGAGCCTGTTCGTGTTCCTTGATGTGTTCGCTCAAGTCCGCATTCAGACATTGAGCTGAACAGTAACACGCCGGACCGCGACCTTTGCTGCGTTTGGCCGGACATTGCGGACAAGTCGCGAACTGTTGAAGGGCCTGTAGTGTGAACGTTTTTTGTTTTCAAAACCAATGCAGAATTTACATGAATCTCCATAATATGTATCTACTGTATTTATTCGAGTTTAGTCTGTACTTTTTCAGAAAACTGTAAACCCAACGAGCGAAAAATTATTGATTGAAGCTGCGGGAACACCTTTTAGGCTGGTTATACTTCAAAAACATGATCACCAACTGTTGCCACATGTCGCGCAATCAGGCCCTCATCTGAACGGATCCCAAATACCCGTGCCCTGCCCATATTTGACTATGGCAACAGTTACGGTGACCATAGACTCCTTTACACTTTGAGCACTTTAATTTTGTTGAATTATTGGGATTCAAGTTGAGCTAAAATCCATATTTTAGCATGTTACCGTAACCCCGAACGCTACCTGTTCAAGCATGCCACAATATGAGCACAGTCTGAATCCGTCGTCCATTTTGCATTGCAAATATCGATCGCCAAATATCACATTCACGCCGATTGGTCGATGGTACTCGAGCACGTGACGGTCGAAGTCGGACAGGACCCAGGTGCGATTGCCTGAATTGGCAAGGTGGATTGCAGTCCGTACTAAGGCGTGGAATATTTTTTGTTCCCGTAAGTATATCAACTTCGGTTGATGTAACAGCACTGGTCTGAGACTTTGGTCAACATATTTGTTATCATGCCCATAGGAGACTGGCCAGCCAGACACATGATCAAGTTGTGGTAGAAAAACAAACATGACAAGTTTCGAAACGGACATTTTAGTATCAAATAATCAACAGCTGTCAAGTGTTTTGGGGTCACATGTCCGAATGTGGCGCATTCGCCCCGACGATGCCATGATGCATCGCCCGTCAGTGAACATCAACTGGCCGAAACTGCCAACCAAAAACTGGCTGATCAACGCACCTTGATAGAAATTCTGAAACACGACCACCCGATCATCGGGCTGCCATTCAGTATCCTGATCGAATTTGACGCCCTTTCTTTTCTTATTATTTTGTTGTTCGCTCCATCTCGATCCGAGACACACAAGTGAATCAAAGAATCGCTGTGCTGCAACGGCCTGCTTGTAGGCACGGACGTAGACAGAGGCCGAGGGTAGACCGAACACCCGTCGGAAAGGTAGACGGGTGTCCGATGTATAGAACGGGTGGTCGGACTCGGATATTTGGTAGCCACTTGCCAGCTCGGCCAGACATTCGAGACCCACGTGATGGATGGTGTTCAGATCGGATAGGAACTGGATTGAAGAACATTTTGTGTTATTTTTTATTGTTGGGTAGTGCATTCGCACTGACGATTACCTGTGGCACAAAAAATGCCTGTGATGAGCATGAGAACGCACAGTGCCGAACAGCAAACAGAGTTGATTTTGACATGCTTCAAACAGAGTTGATTTTGACATGCTTCAAACAGAGTTGATTTTGACATGCTTCAGTGTCTACAGTTGAAAGTTCAAATTGAAAGTTTAAAGTTAAAGGTGTTGAATGTCAGAATCTGAGCACTGTTATCATGCCTATCAATGGAGGCTAACAGACTATGTAGCAGAATACTCATCCGATCTACAGAATTATTCTGTAAGAAATTCTAAAAGTGGAACCTTTTCATAGCTTTTTCCACTCACCCTTAGCGCTTCGTCCCTCGTACCCTCAACAAGTCTTCGATGAGCCAAAATGAAGAAGTCATCGAACGCAAACAGCGTCTCTTCATCATCGGTCTCGTACAAATTGCAAATGTAGCCGCGAGTGGCGATTATGAGTCTCGACCACCATAACTTGTCCAATTTTGTCAACATTTCGCTCATTGTGTCCAGGCTTAGGTTGGCGATTCTGGGCAACGTTTGGTGGTGGTCACGTGACTTGACTGGACGACGTGGGAAGAGGTCCTCATCTTCCATTGACACGATTAGAGTGGGCGGACCAGACATTTTTGAGAGATGTTTTTCTTCTATTACAATTTTTGCTGAAAAGCTTGGAGTTATTTAGATACAGTAGTTTTCCATATAGAGCCCCAAGGGCTTTATTCGGAAACGTTTCCGAACAGAGCCTCCAGGAACTCTATTTGGGGTTTTTCTAAAGTTTTTTTCAAACATAGTTTTTCAAAAATTGATTATTGATTTTCACCCACAAAAGTGGCTTCAGGTCGGTCTTTTTCGGGGTTTCTCCTCAAGGCTGTTCAAATGTTTGATGAAACTGTGCATTGGAATGCATATAGAGCGATTGTGATTACATTCGGTGATGTAGGCAATCGTTTCAAGAAGTTGGAGCTTTCATGAAGCTGCTGTGCTTGTGGAACGTTTTCGGTACCGATGCACAATAGCTTAGAACAGTCGCAAAATCGTACAGAATGCATCTTGACGTGTGTCATCGAAAGTCTATGTTTCACCAAGATACCTACAAAACACAATGCAACCACATTCTCTGTTTTTTACAAGTATCATTATCGAAATAAGAAAGGAAATGCAAATTTTGCCCACGGCTTCAAATTATGACTCAGCTGCTGTAAACATCACACTTTACAAAAACGAGAAAAATATTGAATCTGTAATGCCCTTAATTTCAGTCACGCGCTACAAAAAATTGAAACGAAAAATGTGTTCAAAAAATAAGTAATCTAGGAATGCTATGGCTTTGCCTGAAAACTACCTATTGCGTTGTTTTTCTCCTGTGGCGAAATCTATCAATTTCTTCTCTATCAATGAAGAATAACTCAGATAACAAAACAGTAGCGTCCTACAAGGGTGGTTAAGTAAACAAAAATGGCACTTGAAATATTTCGGTTCGGTGGTAAAACCTAGCCCAAAAGTCAACTGTCAAACATTGACGACAGTCGATGTTAAAAATACACTCGACTACACAATGGGGAACGTAATGATAACTTAATTTCATCTTAACATTTTGACAACCATAAACTTGGCCTAGATTAACATCCCAAAATCCTATAATTCAATTGCTGTAGTTTAATGTAAATTAAGACCAAACCGTTACGATCTTTGGCAGTTTTAGACAACATTGTGACGTTTTCTGTGGGTTTAGTACAGCCCAAGAAACAGCGAAATTTGTTGAATCGAGAATACAAAAGGTTAAGAGCGAAAATGCAATGTGCCTTATTTTTACGATTTCCAATCACGCAACCAAGAGATGAAATGAGTTCTCACTAAACACACGTGCTGCAGTTCTCTTTTCATAAATAAAAATTCTAGATGCAACTGAAGAAAGTAGAAAACCAGCGCGTGAAAATCCTCATATTTTTATGGTTTTTCACTTTCGACACACCCAGGTGACAGAAAGATCTTTTGGAACAAAACGCCGCAACATTTAAGGTGTCGTAGAGGTGCACTGGGAGCATGATGGAAACAGAGGGTTCTTTCTTAACGTGGTGCAATAGAGTTCAGGTTCCGCGCAATGTTGTGCTTTAAACATCGTCAAGTCCCGCACGGTGCATTGTTGTTGACGAAAATAGCAGCATCAGTAGTGAAACCATTATTTTCACAACAAACGGTGGGAGTCGAAATGTGGGATAAAAAAATGTAGGAACGCTACGTTTTCAATTATGTATACTTGCATTGTTACAATTTTTCAAATGTTTTTCTCTGTTTTCTGTCCCAGATTTCTATACAAATGCGAACCGGTTTGATGTGATGCTGATAGTGGTTTAATGTCGTCATTCAGCGCTATATTACAGTGTGCACAGTAGTAGTATGTATGATGTACGCTGAAACATGCACTGCACCAAAAAGTTCTGTCTCCTTTACTGGGATGGACATGGGCTATACGTACTCAAACGGTACACTTTGGTGACAGCGCTATTCTAAGCTGTTTACCAATGTGTTGTGCAACTGTACGTTATAGGCGGCAGGCGGCACACAAAAACTTGTGAGATCGAAAATTTCGCGCTCCACGCGCTACGCTATTTGTTCGGCAAAAAGGGTGTAACGACAAGTCACCACCATCCAATGTTGTGCTAATGATGCGCTCATAAGCCTCCCTGTGCAAGAAACTGTTGACAGACGGGTGGTAATGTGCTTTGAAGGGGAAGCTGCGGATTGATCATGATCAACGTTTGACAAAAGCAAAGGATTTTTTCCTTTCAATACATGGACACTCTCAAAACGCCGGGTATCTCGAAGCATTCCTCATCTTAAACGGACACAACGCGCGGTTGGTTACCACCCACCCTTTTATGTGACCGACTGTGCGTATAAAAATAATGTACGTAAAGATCTTGTTGATGATGAAAGCTAATAAATCATAATCAGCATAGAGTGAGTGTCTTACAAGTTTGTTGAAAACAAGCCAAAATTATCTAACGTCTGCTCACTACCGCTTGCGGACAGGTTGACTGAAATGCGGTTACAGCGCTTTGAGTGACACAAACTTCAATGCGAGAAACTGGTTTGTTCATTATTTATTATTCGATTGCATCAAACCGTCACCGTTAGAAACAGTTCTTTAAATTTTTTTTGTGCTTTTGTCGAAGTCTGAGAAATAAAGGGACCAAGGTGTTTTGATCATCTGGGGGACCGACCGGCCGCAGTTTTTTCATGAGGTTGTAAATTCTTGCGCGCTTTTTGCCAAAACTACATTTTTGTTTTAATGTATGTGAATAGATTTTATAGATGATGGGGTGTCGAAAATAGATAAGCTGTTACGTTGCGGGAACATATGATCCAACTCGACGATTATGCGCAAAATAAATGCCGCCCTTATCAAAAAACAGTTATTGCAGTCCAGGAATACTCATTACAGCTTTTGATGTGACGCGTGCGTCATAAAACCACAAAATCGACTTGGTTTATTGTTATTAGCCCTCACATGTACACAATGAGGTTTTTTATTGAACCTCGGGCAAAACTGCCATTGTTTATGAGTTAGTTTTGTACTTCACGCAACCACAAAGGTTGGTCAGAAGAATCTTGCATCGGCTCAAAGATGCTGTGCGATAAGGCAAATCAATAAAGTCCACAACTGGTTGAGGTTTATCTCATTTTGACCGCTTACTGAGATATCCTTGATGAAAATTTCAGAATTTTTCTAGTCCGCTCAGTTTCATTCCACTTGAGGTTGGACCATAACGTGGTTCGACTTCTGCAGAAACGTCAGTTAGGCCCTGTTGGCGATTCACAGAAGTGAAGACCACTGCAGTACACTTTTTTAACCAGTTCAACGTCCACTCTTGTGGGTATACCTCCCCACAGAAACGTAAATCTGTTTGAGTCTTTACTGAATTGGGCAGCTTCCCGCATCTCTTTTTTCTCCTTGACCACCGTGTTCACCAACCTACCATTGGCCGCCTATATTTGTTCAAGGCACTGATAACTGTTGTACACATGCCACAATGCAAGGATGCCTAGATTTGTACACAGCTCGTGGAAGGAAATTTGTATAGACGGGAATAAAGTGTACTTCCGGTACCACAGACTTGATGGCAAAATGAATTGGCTCTCTGTAAGTGTTGTTTCATATCAATGTACCGGAAGCAGTGATTCGTTCATGGTTAACTAACGTCGTTCAGCCTTAGGCCGCATTCACAATGTAAGTGGATTAGCGGGTCAGCGGATTACCGGGCAGCTGATTTTCACACCCGCTAACCCGCTAATCCGCTAAAAGCGTGCACTTCACAATGCAAAGCGAATTAGCGGGTTTGCGGATTCTTTTTGCAATTAGAACCGGTTCTATATTTTTTGCGGATTAGGGCAGTGGGCGCGTCTTCAGAAATGTTTACTTTGCTTTGAAAATGGTACTAGAGTATGAAATAAGTTTGCACATACATAAGTATGCTGCGTTCATTGGAAGTATGTTTTTCCATTTTGCTGCTTGGTAAACAGCTCTTTTTAACATCCATCTGTGGATTAATGTGTTCAAACCTATCTTTTAAAGAAAACTATTCCGAAATCAAAGAATTGAGTGAATTGACTGGTGATTACCTTCGCAAATGAAAAAGCCAAGCAGCGCGCATTGTGAAGACAAACGCGTTTTGCGGATTAGCGGGTCAGCGGATTAGCGGGCGCGGATGAGCGGACCCGCTAATCCGCTTTTCCAAATTTCCCTTGTGAATGTAAAAAAGCGTGCGTAGAAAGCAGGCCCGCTAATCCGCTAACCCGCTAACACGCTAATCCGCTGCATTGTGAATTCGGCCTTAGTAAGCGCGTAAAAACACTTTTCCAAGACCATCGGCTAACACTAATATCGTACACAAAAGTTGTTTAAGCAATGCATAATTGTGCATCCCCTAGTGAGCGCAAGAAATTATCGGTGTGCGGTCAGCTAATCAACATGACGTTTAATCACCCACGTTCATTCATTGCCAATTCCATGCAATGCAATACCTATTTTGCTTCGCTGCATTTATTGTTATCACTTTCTTGCACTTGGGTGCTTGTTTGAACGTTATGATGTTGGTCGTGCTCAATAGAAATCAGACTCCTCTATGACGTGCCGGGGACAACAACGTTTGATGGATATTTTTGCCGACAGTTTATGTATGTATGTTTAGCAGCAAAAGTTATGGTCATGAGTATAGGACTGCTTGTGTGTTTGGGATCAATGTGCCAGTGTCGTGCCATGATCAGCTCACATGTACATTTTCCGGATTGGCAACAACCTGATTTTTTCGTGAGGCGACATCGTGGGTCCCAACTTATGCGTCCCGTTTGTACATAAACGCAAAAAACAAACTCACTTGTCCAAAATGTAGTGCAGGACGTACCTACATATTGCCCGTGAAAAATTTGTGGAGAACTGGTGTATATTGCGAACTGAGCTGTGTGTGTAGTGCATTACTATGTGGTTCACCGTTTATATTTTGAAAGTTAGAAAGGTTAGAAACCAGTGGCAGCATAGCATTCACGTCACATGAATAATGAAAACAACTCTGTCTATTTTTGCGCAAAACGAGGTCGTAACAAGCATGTATCATGTCATTATGCGTAGCGTTGGTAAACAACTTAAATTTGGGCTTTGCGGAGTTTAGTAGGATTTGTTAGCCCGCGTGTACAGGTGACTGTGACTAAAACTGCATACCTGTCAATTTTTGATTGAAACTGTCGACCATTCCATCTTCGCATGTCGGCTGATAACAGATTTGTACAAACTTAGTAGTCTGTTATGCTCATAGCCTTATCAACTTTGCGGTAAGCGCTGCGGCGACTACGCCTTCTTCGTTTTAAGTCGGGGAACAACTGTCACACTCATGTTGTCATCCAAGCCGAGTCATACCGGGCGGCATGCACTTTGCTGGTATCCGGACCGGAGTTGCTCGGTGGTGCGCGCGTCCACATATAGTTTTGATGTTTCATTTAATTTATTAACTTTATTAGCAATTTTGAATCAGTCAATGCTTAGTTATTCTGTCTTTTCAAGCGCATGCCAACTGTCAAAAATGTCTGTTCATGATTCATTCTACTTTCTGCACATTTCTTGGGTTCCCTTCGCCGACTAAGGTGCAAATACCATTTCTCTGTTCATTGAAGCCGTCTATTGGAACGTGAGGCTTCTTTTTCATTCCACACCTGCTCTGACATCTGTTCTCAAATGGCTTGACACGCAAGTCGTTGCTGGCGAACAAAAACTTCAGCAACCCACCGTACTGTATGTCTTGCGCTCACAAAAACTTTCTCGCCAGTGCCAATGTCAGCAAACTTCATTGTGTGATGCTCGCATTGGCAACTTTGCGTGCTCCATTCTTCAATGGCGCTACTCGAAGTTTTGGCTTACATTCACGTGGTCAACGTACACCGTCAACAGTGGTCGTCAACACAGCTGGCATGTATGCCCTCGCGCTCATTTGCGGCGGCTTTGGTTTGGCTGCGTTGACGATTTGTCTTGATGACTAAACAATTAGCCAAAATTTTTGCGCACTTAGACGTACATGTTACGAAAGGTCCAGCGGGCCAATTGTGTTTTATCGCGCTATGTCGCTAGCACAAACTTTGAATGCGCCACATCGCTGCAATCCTGCGCGAAACCTTGCCAAAGATTTTCCTGTGCTGAAAGGGCTAGTCTCACTCAGATATTGGTCGCACATGATCATAAAGAATTCATCAAATCAATCCTGATTTTCACGTTCAGTCACTCTTAACCACTGTGCTGTTTGTGATTCCCACAAAACATTTTCATCTGAAAATAATTAGCAGAGCACCCACGTTGCTGCGGGTCTGAAATATTTTACTGACTGCATTGTTTGTGTGTGATTGCGTAACGCAACGTCATTTTCCTGCTTCACGATTCAGGAAAAAATTTGACCAATTCTTATAAAGTCATTGTGCGACCAATACAAGTTGGTCTAAAAAAGTAGCCGTTGTTGCCAGAATCAGGGCCTGATTCTTGTACCCGAACTGCAAGGAACGAGTTATGGAAAGCCGAAGTTAATTTTTGCACTTCCTTCGGATCACCGCTATTTTTTGGCGATTTTCGCATGGTCTGGTCGTAGAGCGTACAGTACCGGGTGCAATTCTAGGCTGAAAGTTGAAGTCGCGTGCACGCGCGTGCGAAACTGTGCAAAGTATAGGCAAAAGTCAAAGTAACTTCGCGTGCACGCGCGTGCACGCACGTGCACGCGAAGTTTTGCGCGTGCGCTCCCTATGTTTTAGCACTAGGAAGTCGCGTGCACGCGACTTCAACTTTCAGCCTAGAATTGCACCCGGAACTGTAGTTTCGAAACTTCGGCTTTCCACAACTCGCTCCCTGAAGTTCGGGTACAGGAATCAGATGTCATTCAACGATTCTGGATACAGGGGCTGACCAACTTGCAGCTGAATGAGACTACCCTTTAATGTTGAAGCGTTCGGAATCTCTCAGCAAACGGAACAAAATACATAGGGTACTTCATTTTTTGACTTATATTCATGTGGTCCACGCACATCGTCACCACAGCCCAATGTCATGTCGCGCTCACTTGGGGCTGCTGTGGCCTGTCTGTGTTGACGACCAGCGTTGACGATTCGTGTTGACGACTAAACGATCAGCCCGTTTTTTGCAATTCTCGAACGGGCGCACTGCACTGTCAATGGCCTTCGGATCTTATTTTAGCACGAACTGTTCATGTCTTGCCGTGATGCTGGGAAAAAGTATAGGTCTACAGTATACTGTCTCGCAGGGTGGGGTCGAAAACCCCGAAAAAAAAACCCCGAAAAAAAAACGCCGAAAAAAAAACCCCGAAAAATAAAAACCCCGAAAATAAAACCCCGAAAACGAAAAACCCCGAAAAAAAAACCCCGAAAACGAAAAACCCCGAAAAATGTAAAATGTGTGGAAAACAATTCTTTTTGTTAGAGAAGGGTATTCATGTCGTTCGTGCACCAAAAAATGGGCACTGGTACAGTTCGGGCACAAGTTAGGTAATTCTCCTTTGTTCATGTCTTCCTGGCTGGCAGCCTAAGCCTAAGCCTAACCCTGAATGAAGGCCTATTCCGTTAAACTTTTGTGGATGTTGCCTTCTTCATGTGGCCAGGTCTTCCTGGCTGGCAGCCTAAGCCTAAGCCTAACCCTGAAGGAAAGCCTGAGCAGTTAGGTTTTTGTGGAAGTTTTCTTCAAATGGACAGGTCTTCCTGGCTGGCAGCCTAAGCCTAAGCCTAACCCTGAAAGAAAGCCTGCGCAGCTGTACATTTGTGGATGTTTTCTTCATATGGACATGTCTTCCTGGCTGGTAGCCTAAGCCTAAGCCTATGAACAAGCCTAAGCCCAAGTCTAGGTTCAAGTCTGATCCGAAGCCAATTTATCAAGTGTAGGGGTGATGTTTCACTCGTGGGTCACGAGCGACATGAATACCCACCTCTAACAAGATTTTTTTCATCCCTGACATTTTTTATTTTTCGGGCTTTTTTCGGGGTTTTTCGTTTTCGGGGTTTTATTTTCGGGGTTTTTCATTTTCGGGGTTTTTTTTTCGGGGTTTTCCGTTTCGGGGTTTTTTTTCGGGGTTTTTTTTTCGGGGTTTTCGACGGCCACCGTCTCGCAATGTTGCCAAATAAGTGCTCACCACGGCTTTACTGTATGCTGCCGCGGGTGACAATAATTCGTCGGAACACTTCCAAACAAACACCTCGTGGCGTGAACACTGATCATTATTCTTGTGTTGCTTTGAACTTCGGATTCGCCCTCGGGTCTACATTTTGGTATCGATACATACATACGTACTTTCTGTAGTTGTTGCTTTACCGTTTCGTCGGTATATCTCGGGGGAACAATCGCAGCTCATCTGATTTTTTGAGGATCTGCTATATTGTTGCAGTGATTGTCAAGGGTGTTGTTCGCGATCAGCCGTGTAATTTTTCGGCTCCCTGTTCTTGATTTGTGTATGCAGTGCACATTTCAGTACAAGCAGCTATACTTTGACATTTGTATACAAGAACTATTTCTTGGCTTCGCGCTGCCAAATAAGCTAGGGCAGGTGGCCCAGCAGGTGTTGGGCTTTTTGGTGTGCCACGGTGGCATTATGTTTCGAGTGTGCTGCCATGCTCAACAAATGCCAGATAACCCATCTATTGAGCGTAAGTGGCCATTGTTAGTCAATGAATACACAATTATACGCAGTCTGGAAACGTAGCCTGCTGTTATTACGTGGTCGATCATATTGACAATGCTGGGTATGGTCTTCGAATGTCACTATGTACATACATGTACTTGCATCTCGTACTTTTGTGCATAAAATGTCGTTGGTACGGGACAGGACACGAATATCCGGAAGCCTTCAACACGACGGATTTATTGATTTTATTTACACACTTCGGCTCAGATTACTGCGGCCGGTTGCAGGTCGCTAGCGTTGCTTTTTCGGATATTCCGTAGCGGCGGATCATGAGGTAGGAAGTGTTTCCCAACATTCCGTAATACCGTCGTGTTGTTCGTGTGGGTGTTCAGAGTACACAGAGTTCCTGTCCTTTGCAAGGCTTCCCGTTGTCCAGCTGGCATAATGATTCGAGCTCTCGCTTTCTTCAGCAATGTTCAAATTCATTAGTTTGGCCACGACAGAACCGAAAATGAGAATTTCGGAAAAACTTTACTTGTTATTTTGAAATTACGTTGCTGACTGACATTATGCCATCTAATTTTGCACCGAGTCACGACTTCATCATCTGCAAAAGCAAATTTAGTTCGTCTGATCCCAAAGTTTTTTCAAACGACAAAAGCGACGACATTTGCAACGTACATAAGAGGTACATGTCCCACGAGTGTGTGAAAAAATGCCATTTTGCACGAAACAGTCGTGTGCCCATATCATCAGCTCCCATGTGTTTAGCAATGTTGCAAGTTTGAGACTTGGTTTCCCAGCTATAGGTACTGTATGATATGTATTTGGGTGTCGTTTAGTTTTTGAGCATTGTCCCTGCTATGAGAGACAGTCGGCCACGTTTTGAGCCCTGTTCGACTTCATTCATATACCAGTTAATTATTGTGTTTCGCACGAAAACATACCTACAGCTGCACTCTGGGTCCAATTTCTGAAGCCTCACGAATATTTTCTCAGCACCACGGTATGCGCTGCAGCGCAATAACCTTGTGCAGTGCATGATAAACAAAGTGGCTGATGGAAGACTTCACTGTGTTGCCAATACTGTTTATCTATACCGTACAATGCTGCAATGACGCATGCATACAGTATGTATACAAACATAATCCACCGAAACACCAAGTTTGGCTGCTAATAATGAAAGAGAAGCGTTTGTCGAAGCAACATGAGACTACAATTTCATTAACATTGATGAAATGAAGCCTCAAGTCTTGCCAAAACGGCATATGGCTCGGTAACGAACGTAACATCCACGGTGTAATGTACCTATAACCTATGTATCATGCATCTGTGCTCTGCAAGCACATTGAACCCATTTTTTCCATAACTTGCTTTTAGCGCTTCTACCCCAGCTTTTATTTCGCCTGCCGTTTCCGCCCAACTACTGTAGTTTCTCCCCACCATCCTCTGCGCAGTCAACTCGTCGTCCTGGGGCGAATGCATTAAGTTTATCCAGTCCCTTTTGCCTCTCAGCAGACCACCCAACTGGACGCAGTAATTACATTCGATGATGCGGACCAGACAGCTCCTCGTCACACCTCACATCTACATAGATGCATAACACGCAATTTCTAATTTTTTTTGAAAGAACGTGTTCTGGAGAGCAGGTTGATGCCCCTGTCCCATTCGTTGCTCATCCACAAATGGCCGGCGTCTCGTCCCAAAATTTATGCGATTGACAGTTTTGCCAGTAAACTAGGAAGGCGTACAGTCCGCTCTCTATAATTATAGTAAATTGACTGCGACATGGCGTTTTGTTCGACACATACTGTATGATTCATCATACATAAACTACCTCATGTTTTGCAAGCGTGCTTTAGTACGATGCGTTCACTGCTTGTTCTGAAAGTGAAGAAACACGATTTATGAATAACAAATGTGAATATTGTTTCTGTTTCGTGCCTGTAAGTGCGCAATCCACGCACGCCGCAGTGCATCTTTCGTGACAATGGCTGTGCGCTTTTGTGTTCACCTCTTTTGTGTGGGATGCTGGTCTCATTTTCATGGTTAGGGATGCCTCAGATTTTGTTACATAGAGGGGTTTCAGCACTTAATCATTCGGAAGGCGAAGTCTTTCACCATGCAGGATTGTAGAAATGTTCACCATCATTATAGGGAGATTCACCGTATGTAGGCTCACTATAGAGGGAACAGACTGTTGTACCGTGAACAGGTTGGTTAAAGGTACTGTACCATGTGTATGTGCGTTCACCCCTCGAGCCCAGAAATATCTGATCATGCGCCAGGCCAGACTTCAAAGAACAAAGTCACAAAACACAATGCTAGTTTATTCAACAAATGGCCTGGCACTGCTTTATGATGTGTTTTATTCGAAAGACGAAATGCTCGAAATGACAAAACGAGATGTTTTTGTATTTTTCAGGTGCAAGTCTGCTTTTAGGGAGCTGAGTAAATATTTTGTTCCATCGTGTTACCCCACGCATCTGGTCACGTGTACCTATACACTAGTGGGTGTGTGGCTTTTGCTTTTACCGATTATTTCTGAGTCGCTGGGTGGTCACCCGCGAGTCCAGTCTGAGCCACCAAGACGCTGTTTTTTTCTGCCACCCTCTCGTCATGATACCATAATCACCGGAGACTGGTTTTAGGGCTGTTTTTGCCATGAAATGAAAGCCCTGATATCTGACAACTCAATTTCACATGCTTGTCTGCTCCATTTTTGAAATGCAGCTGGTTGTGTTCTAGCTTGGTGCAAGACGAAGGTATAGAATAATAAGACCAAGTAAGCACGGTAACAAAGTCCAGGATGCGGCTAGTCGAGCTGTGGTACTTCAGTTTCTGTTCTGCTAACCATGACTTCGGCACGTTTTTGTGGGACTATCATTGCACGTTCATCCATTTACATTGCAGCCATAGTACATGAGACTAGAGGACCCGAACAATGGATCATCAGGTGCGGTTAGGTATGTACTATGTACGAGATGCATCATGACAAGGCAGACGAAAAATTCGTCTGGCAGTCTTTTTCGAAGAGTGCTCTTTTCGCGAAGAATGCTCGCGTATGGTTCTGCTTCAGGCCTTGATTGAATGAGATCTTGTGAGGAGCCGTATCACAACAAATTTCTTGCGAAAGTCGATGTGTTAGGAACCACTTATGTATGTAGACAAACTACATAACTCTGGTGCGAATGGGAAAAACCACTCCTCAGGACTCACGTTGGTATGGACATTTGAGAACGATGCCGATCTGCATATGTTAGTTACAGTATTAGTAGCTTGAGGCATTCATTGGATCAAATTTCGTGGTGACTCTTTTTGTACACTTATTTTAGGTACCAGGTTTAGAATAGTTTTTTCATTCACCGCAGAGCAGACAGGCTGTCGTTCTGCTTTATTAATATACCCCCTGTCTTGCAATTTTCTACCATGGTCTGCCGAAGGATTTTCGTTTTTTGTTCGCTGTTGGGTTACTGTAAGGGAGAGAAATCAGAATGACCGCGAGCAAAAATAGAGTCTGGACAGCTTTAAAAACCGATGGATAACTTTAAAAACAGTGCAATTCATTCTTTTACTCTTCATATAGAACGTAACATTCGAAAACAAACAAACATGGAAATGGATTGCCTATTGCAAACTTAAATTGTAATTGGCCGGTAGATTACGGTAGAATTAACAGCAGTGAGGGTAATGCGCAGTGGAGCTGGAGTATTTACTGTTCGTTGCCACAGTTGCGGGTCAAGTATCAAGACGACAACCAATGGCTTAGGTGCTTGCGGTGTCAATAGTTGTTTTTATGACTGGCTTGTTGTTGGTGTAAGCGAGCTTAAGCACCGGTTTTGTGTGCTAATCTTGATAATGTTTTCCAGCTCAAAATCTCCCTCTGTCTGAGACGAATACGCTGACTCATGAAGATTTCTGATCACTTCTTTGTATCTTGACAAGTATTGAATGATGTGATCTGATATGCGGCTCTCTGTTCATCCGAGGCTTTGCTGCACGGAATGCGTGATGAGCTTTCTAGATATACGGTTGGTCCTGAGCCCCGCCCAACACAATAACTATATGCAAAAAAGTTGTTGTCGTGTTTCGGAACACGCAATGAAATGAAATATAGTGCACCAAATGGGTCCCGATCATGTACCACAAAATCTCAGCAAGGAAGTTCGGAACTTTTTGAGCTGAACCATGAGCCATGGTAAGGTAAACAATGAATCTTCGCGGACAATTAAAACTCGCACAGTAGCTCATCAATTAAGAGTGCCGACCCAGCTCTGTGACCAGCTAACCGAATGATTAATGATTGTTGCAATCGCTATTGATGCCGAGCAAGTTACAAGTTTGTTGTTTTGGCCCGCGTTCTTTGTTGCTGATGTTCGGATTTCAGTTATCCGACAGGCACTAATCGATCTGATGTGTTTTGGGCATTTGCATACTCACGGATGTGTTTTCAAAGAGGAATGACCTGTTCCTAACAGACCGGCAATTCTAGGAAAAAGTGAAGCGCGGCGCGCGGCACGCGGGAAAACAGGAAAGAAGAAAAGACGGGGGGGGGGCCCCCTATGTATGTAGCTTGATGTAATGCACGAGTCAGTCATTCGGTGCTTTAGCACTGATGAGGACCTGACTTACCTTCTGAGGAACCATTGTTCATGTGTAAATGACCAAATTGCAAAATGTACCTATTTTTGTCCCTATTTGGATCCAAAGTTGGCTGTTCGTAACCCGTCTCGTGTCAGATCCGTTTGTTCTTATCCACTGGTTTCCAAATTACATCATAATCAAGACGATAAAAATTTGAGGACGCCTGTCAAACATTGAAGCGCCGTGAAGAAAAAAGGAACTTCCAGAAACGTGCGGTTTGTTTGCAGTATCTGCCTTGTTGCTGTAAATGTCTATTCACTTTGTTCGAATCATGGATTCACAAGGGTATTTTACCACGCAGGTACATACAATAGGTACATACACATGCTTACAATCATGTTTTATGCACTTTTACCGGGAGAATCACGCATGCATGGTGGTGGAGTAGGAGTGGTGGTCGGCATGGTATGCCTACTCACGCTAGTACACACGAGCTGAATAAATTTAACCCCCATGCCCACCAGCTGAATGATTACAAACGTCTGTGGGCAGACCGATTTTCTGGCCCATTTCCCAGTTTGTTGCAAGATTGCACGCATGAACGCCGAAACGCGGAAGATTAGCGCTGAGGTCGTTGACAAGTATGAACACACTTTTTGCAAGCCACTGTTTGAAGTGGTGTGAGAGTTCCAGGTCGCTTTTACGCATGTAAACATGTTGGTCCCAACAAGTTTTTTTGCATACGATCCTCTTCAGTTGAGAAAACGTCTCAAATGACCTATCTATATTCAATGACCTTTCTTTTAAACGTTAATGATGTGAATTAAAAAATTTCCAAAGCATGTGTTCTGTCCGGGTACTTTATACAAAAACAAAACTGTACTACCTTACACCAGAGGTGAATGAATTCCAATTTCATAGGCAGTAAACGGAAAACGCCGGTTTTCCTAAAGCTATCAGAGCTATTGTACGTACGTTCATCTGTTGCGTCCAAGCATATACCCATCCTTGTTACACGGTAAGTACTGTATATTAGTGTATAGTCTAATCACGAGCTCACGAGACGCCCTTTTACGGTTCCAGGTGTTTCGAAACATTTCGAAAACAAAAGAAAGAGAAATGGTTCGCGCTTATGCATAGTTGATTTCTCTTTCCTTTGTTTTCAAAAAGTTTTGAAACACATACATAGAACCGTAAGTCGTCTCATGAGCTGGTGGCTGGACTACATACATATATGCATTGTAGTACATGCATAGTAGCTGCCCACGTTCGGCACAAAATAAAATCTTGCTCAACAGTGCGTGAAAGACTTTTCCGTTGGCAGAAGGTGCTTTGCTGTGTGCGTAAATGTTTCTGGTGCCAGCTTGATGTGCAGTGCACGTAGATGAGATGATAGCAAGCTTCATGATCGGTTCGGTCCGGTTTCAATTGCCAAATGTTTTCGTTTGGTGCCCCTGCATGGTGCACTTTGCCTCTACTATATTATCACACTTGTGTTTGCGCGCGTACCGAGTCAACGTCTGGTACCACCCGTATTATGATGTGTTCAGACCTTTGATTGTATGCGTTTTCTGTTCTTTTGCAGCGCTGGTGGCATTTTCAGCTGAGATAGTTAGGCATCAAGCTGACGTTGTGTACTGATTTTTAAGAAAGTGAAAAATGCACATTCAGTTGCATAGTCATAAACGGCGGTTGCATACCAACTTGTAGCTCGTGGTACCGTACATGTATAAGATTTGCCGTCGTAATATGCCAAGAACTTGTGCTTGATCAATAAAAAGTCTATTTCCTACACGACCGTGCTGGAACAAGTTATTGAAAACTGATGTCATAACTTTGTAAGACCGCTACAATTCAAACATAGACTGCTTTTTCTCATCATGCATTTTACTAGCACAGTATTTTCAATTGTGCAAAGATTTATATGTTTTCCATTAATAATTTTATTATACTTGCTTTTTTGTCGTCATATGCACGCAAATGCCAATGTAGCAAAATCACAACGGAAAGACCTGTGGCGAAGCCAACCGTTTTGATATTTACTGAAGTGCTGACTTACCTACATAGGGACCGTTGCCTGTGTATATTGCGTCAGTTTTTGTTCCGAATTTAATTAACTTTTATCAAAAGTTCCATGTTCCAAACCAAGTTTCTGCAACCATCAGAAGGAAAACAAATATTATTCGTTTACAATGGATGCGCAGCTGATATTCCATGCATCAATGGCAAAAGGTTCAATATGAAACCTCCGACGGTGACAATCATATTTCGGTCATCGCTACTGTCATACCTGTTCGTCCTCTCAAATGGACGTCGGTCGATGCGATGTCTGTCCACGGACGTTCATTTGCCCGTGCCCGTCTACAAAGGTGATGTTTCATGTACTGTCTTTACCCCCGTTCCTATGCACCTGTCCCTTAGGTAGAGCAAACCTTGTACAACCAAGCACGCATGTTTTTGGGTAAAAACCTGACAGTACAGGTTTGTGTATATAAGTAGTGTGTGACTATCAGGCTAACGGGTAACATGATTTGACTTGATTTTATTCGTGTTTACCCTGGACATGCAATCACTCAGCAATGTGTTCGCGATACCAAAGGTGCAAGCGCCAGATGGAACTGTACAAAAGAGTTTAAACAGAGAAATATGTGCATAGAAATTACAAATTTAGAAAATTGTGCGTATCATGCATGAAGTACATAATCTTATAAATGAGTTTTATCTCGAAAGGACAACATTTCATGAACGCAGCTATCAGTTCAGATGGTCAGCCACAACCCCGATCCGGCATCTTTCCGTCCAACTACAAGAACTGCACCGTTCTGGAGGGCGACTTTGTGATGCACTTCAATGCACCAGAACGCGTGTTCCCGACATTCCCGATGTTGCGCGAGATACGCGGAATGCTGATTGTTTTTCAAGCGGAGTAAGTCGATCTAAGAAAGTAGTATTTTTCGTAACTTACTCAAGAAGAACTTTCATTATTATATGGACACAGTAGATGTGCATACATGTCTGTCGAACATGCGACCGATTTGCATGAGAACAGAGGTTGCTGACAGCCACAGGTTTTTGATGATGATGATGGATTTTTATAGCGGATTATTCTGTTTCACGGAGATGCAGGGGCGGATCCAATTGGCCACAGGGGGACCATGGCCCTTTTTTGGTCCATTTGGCTCATGAAGGGGGCACCATTTCGGAAGGAAGAAGGAAAAAGGACCCATAAATAGCAGGACTTCCACTCTGATACACTTCAAATGAAGGCCAAAAATCGTGCGTTTCGCGCCTCATATACACCCATTTTCAATGAAATGTGGCGTAAAAGTGCCAAAATTTCACGCGCTTCGCGCGCATTGGTAAATTTTTTTGATACGCGGTGTAAAAAGCGCGGCACTCCGAACAAGCACCGATAAAAATCACTTCTCAAAAATGGAACAAGCACTGAATAAAAATGACTTTTTGGATTTCACCTCCCTTGGCCAAAAGCTGGATCCGCCACTGCGGAGATGCATTTCTGTCAGGTTGATACACAGATTGTTTTCAATAATTTCCAGCTCGCTCCGCTCCCTGTCCGAAGTGCTCCCTTCACTACGCGTGATCCGCGGCAACCACCAGGTCAACGGGTACTCCCTTGTGGTATCGAACAATCAGAATCTTCGATTTCTCGGTCTGTCCAATTTGACTACAATTCTCAAAGGTGGTGTGCGGATAGAGGACAATTCCCTGATGTGTTTTGCCACAACCATACACTGGAGACAGATTGTGCAAGACAATGATGCTTCGATACGTGTTTCGGATGGAAACTATGAGGGTGGGTTGGCTGATGTCACACATAAATTTGCAGACCATTGTATTTGGTGACGTATTTTTAATTTCTACAGAGGCGTGCCCGTATCTGTCATGCGAGAACGATGCAAAAATGTCTGAAAAATGTCTGGTCAGCAAAAACGGTCAACGAGCGTGCTGGGACTCGGAGTACTGTCAAAAAGGTGAAGTTTGAGCTGGGTTGAGCTTTCTCTGTCTAAAACATTCAGAATCATTCGGCTTGCACTTTCTAACTCTTGGGCCTCACAACGACTTTCAAGTGTCTTTAAGGTGCACTCGTACGCGGCGCACTAATTATTAAGTTAGCGACAAAAATGGACTGAGAACGATTTTCACTTCACCTTCTACTTCAGGCCCACCTGTGCACTGCGACAGCGAGTGTCTGGGTGGTTGCAGTGCACCAAACAATCCATACGCGTGTTCGGCATGCGCGCACGTCGAGAGCTACTCCAAATGCGCCAAAAAATGTTTGCCCAACGATAAGATATTGATGCCATTTGCGTGGCTGTGCTTGTCCGAGCGTCAGTGCGTCCAATCCAAAGGGAAAATCTTGAAAGTCGACGACACTGACCGAAACAGCGAATGTTGGCAAGATTGTCCCACTGGGTATGGGTCTGTGGATGGACGTACTTGTGTGCCCTGTAATGACCAGCGATGCTGGACAGGTGAGCGTCTCTTACTTTTCTTGTTTTAAATTTGTGGCTCGGTAAGCAATGTTGCATCGAGATTTTACATACACATGCGTAACCAGTTCGTCAGCCAATTGTGCTGTATAAACCTACAAATATTGTTGTAATTTCCAGCTTGTAAGACGAACATTACGTTAGAGACTGACGCGAACGTGGACTGGTTCTACGATCGTCGTTGTCAGGTCGTGCACGGCAACGTCGTCGTCAGTTTGAGTTCGAAATCGCCATCAACCAGAAATCGGTTGAATCGAATTCTCGGCGATCTGATTGAAATCGACGGATATCTGAGAATTGTGGATACGAATCTGTTAATTAGCTTTGATGTGTTCAAGAATCTCAGACGCATTCGTGGCGACCAGCTCTATTGGGACAAGTTGGTTGTGCATGTTAAATCTGTTGTTGTTTGCGCTCAGCGCTGATGGGCATAATAAGTTGCAACACATATAGTCCATCCATAAGCTCATGGCACTTTTGTTTAGGAGGTTCAGGTTCCGTTGTAAAAAGTTGGACCTCCGCAAGGCAATGTCAGAGAAAACGGCACACAAAAATATCGATTTCTCTTCCTTTTCATTTTCGTGAGCCGACCGGAACCGGAACAGCACTGGATCTTGTCAAACTTTTCAGCTGACAAAAGTGTCATGAGCTGATGGATGGACTATACATACCTGCTGGCATAGAGCCTCTTCTCGTTTGATTATGAGTAAAACCACTTGTTGGACGAAGAAGAAATAAATAGCGAAAAACCGCTCGTGACGCACAAACACTATTCCAGATTCTCAATCATCCTGATCGAAAATCCGAATTTACAATCTATGAAATTGCCGAATTCTTTCACAATCGACCGAGGCTTGGCCAACGTGCACAACAACCCGGCGCTGTGTGTCAGTGAAATTCAGCAATTTCTGACGAAATCTGGAGTTGTGACCAATCAGGCCATCGGCGATAGTTCGAATGCGATCAGCGGGCATTCGAATGGGAAACTCGCCATTTGTAAGTTTGTTTGATGTTCTATATGTAAGTGATCTCATGGTGGGAACATTCAACTTTGTCCCTCAGAGCTGGTTTTTGACGTCATGCATGGTGTGAAAATGCTCAGTTGACCACACCAAGCTGACTGGGACCATGGATGGGCATGATAACAGACAAATCTCAGATGCTGCTCTAAACTGACACCTTTCTGATTTAGGCAACGCCCGGTCACTGACTCTGTCCGTGCATCAAAGCGGCACGGACTTGGATACGGTCACGGCTGAATGGCGATTGAAAGATGCGATCGAAGTCGACAATTTCATTCATTACGTCATCGGCTACAAACTGTACTTCAGGGAGATTGAGCACAGCGAGCGGGACTCGATCGACTACGTTCACGATCGAGAATTGTCCGTTTTTTTTAATTTTTGTCTGTTTATTATATGTGTGATCTGTAAACATCACCGTTTTTTATCAGATGGACATCTCTGTTTGTGGAAAGTGTTGAGCCGCCAAGAGTGCCAACAGGGTCGAGCACGCCATCCGACAGCCAATCTCCCAAGCCAATCGGAAAGGTACAGTAGATTGCTTGGGTGATGATTCGCAAACTCGCTCCTGCTTATCAAATGAACATGCTGTATTTATGTAGAACTTCACCCTCCCGTCATATCACACGTGGTACGCCATTTATGTCGAGACAGTCACATCTGTACCGTCATCCGACAGTTTGAGCGCCAACGAACCCACCGGCGCTCGATCGCCGATCATCAAATTTTTATCGCGCAACGCGCGTAAGTTCGAAACTTTTTCAGAATTTTGAGCAAATTTTGCTCAGCAACAATCATTTCCAGCGCCCGACAGTCCAATCGACGTGAAAGTCATTGGCGTTGAGCAGACGCAAGTCACTCTCGAATGGCTGATCCCTGAGCGCACGAATGGTGACATCAGTCATTACATGCTGCAGTACAGTAGAGTGGCCGAGAATGTACCGCTGGAAATCGATTTTTGTCAAGGTTGTTTGTTACGAATGAGTTTTGAGTTTGCAGACTTGACACCGTTTTGTGGACTTTTCGCCGAGATTATACTCATTGCGTCTGGGAACCATTTTGTCCACAGTTATTGGCTTGGTCAGATATACGTATGTCAGATTTCAATGAAAACACCATTCTGCAACATCGCGCTGAACTACTGTGTGTATGTTCAGTATGGACCACAATGAGCGTATTCAACTGACTAAAATATCAAAAACATCTTTTGACACTCTCAAAATGATAAGCAAGTGCTCATCTACAATGCAGGTGAACATCGAAGTCACGTGCATCGCAGTGAGCAAACGTCGAAAGCACGCAACAAGTGCGATGAAACATCTGAGACCGCTGCCGCCACAGCTAGCAGACAACGACAGATGGCCAGGGACAAGTTCCAGTTTGAGTACGCGCTGCAGAATCTGGTGCTCGGCGAGGGCATCCATCGGCCGACGCGAAGCAAGTTCGTTCCCAGAATCGAACCATTATGGAATTTGACATGCTCACAGTATTTCCGGAAGGTATTTTTTTTACCAAACGCGTTGCCTGGTCCGTAAAGCGCACGCACTTGCAGTCTATAGCTGCCAGTGCTGCTGCATCGCACTGGATCGATGACCAAGCATTAACTAGGTTAATTATGAGATCACTCGTTTTCCGAAATCTGACGACCAAACCCCACCTTGTTCAATCAGGCGATCTGTCCGCGACAAAAGATCGATGCCGATGGTGACTGAACAGCACTTAGTCCATCGATCCGACGACCATGTCCATCAGTGTGCTCGTGATTTGAAAAATTGCGCCAACTCCCTGACACTGAACGGGCGGGAATTCAAACAAGAAAGTGGCAATTTCAATACATCGGCACTGACGGCCACACTGAAGCGCTTGAAACATTATGCCATCTATGAGATCGCGGTGCGCGTGAAGTTTTTAAATTTGGTTTTGTTAATTTGAATAAAACAATATTTCTTGTTTGTTCAGGTTTGAAAGTTGTAATGTTTTCAGATCCGAGCATGTCAGAGCTCAGTCACGCACGCCGTTGCGTTCTGTTCTGCTGAGCACCATTTGTCCATACGAACGTTGCCTGATGGTGAGTAACGTCAATAAAAACCTGTGCATTTTGTGAAGAACTGCCATTTTCTTTTTGATAACACTTTTATTTCAACCAATTTTTCAGACTCGAAAGACGCAATTAACCAATCAACGATCAAGATCAGTCAGAACGTCGGTGCTGAATCGAACAATCAAAACGCGAGTAGGCATGATCCGGACACTGAGCACTTGATCGTGTGGGATGCACCAAGTGATGCTAATGGTCAAGTGTTGCACTACAATGTGTTGATTGCCAGGGACGGACGTAATCCGGTAGGATATTGATATACGATCAAGCCCACGATGGGTGCACGTTTCACAGTCAAGAGGTGCACCGGGTCATCGTCGGTCCAAATAATCGGAATGGCTAGGCAACGTAACTGCATTAGCTACTGTATTTGTAGGGAAGCCGTGCCGCAGAGGACAGAAATGCTTTGTACTTAGTCCGTGGTCATTCAGTGCTATATTAGCGCATTTCTTTGTTTGTTTGTTTGTTTTTGTTTTAGCACCTCCAGTACCAGGTCAATGCACTTCTTTGGCCTGGACCTCTTGCTTTAGCCGTCCTCAACCCGTTGCTTACCTTCCCTCAAGTTGAATGCATACAGCCTTGTTATCGTGGCGATGCGAGTGAAATGAACGAGATTCGCAATCCTGTGGGGTTATCACATGACCAGCACCTATGTATGTACATATGTACCTACATATGTCAACTTCACAGCTCAACGAAACACACTGCGTATCAGTGAAACAACACGCGCAACGCAATGGCTATTTGTTGTCGAGATTGCCAGTCGGCGAATACAAAATTCGAATTCGCGCCAACACTTTGCATGGACCTGGGCCACTGTCTGATGCGGTGCTGCTATTGGTGCAACGCAGCAACACTTGGATTTGGGGCGTTGCAATTGGTTGGTTGATAGAGATAGATTTTAGAAGATGTTAGGGTCCTGAATCATCAAATGAATCAGTTGTCAGTCCGGACATTGTAGTTTGTAGGCAAATACGATGACTACGACAGTAGGTTTTTGTAGTGTCCAACGGTTGGACACTACAAATTTTTTTTATTATTTAGTGATAGTATTCCACAAATTACTTCAACCAGCTTAAAAGTTCTTCACCAAAAACAATCCCACCCAAGAAGCTTCCTCGAAAGTACATACACTTGACTTGTCCATCATCCCCTGCAGGCGCGATCACAGTCCTTGTCATCATCAGCGTTGTGGTGCTGTCGGCCTGGCGATTGCACAAAATGAAAACAGCCAGACTGATCGAGAACATGATCGTCGCTTGTGATCTATACATTCCGCAAATCGATATTTATGAGAAGGACGATTGGGACATTGAACGGTTGTTTTCGAATTCTTTCAATTGTTTTTCGAGTTTGTGTCTTGTTATCATGCCCATCGCGTCTGTGTGTGGGTTTCCCGCAGCAGGTCGCGCGCGGTACAGCAATGATGAGGTAACAAGTTTCAATTTTATAATAGGTCAGTATTTATTTGCCTTATGTAATATCTATAAAGCGAGCGAGTGATATCACTGCAACTTCAATCACAGGCCAGTCCCAAAGACATACTGTAACTACACAATTCTGGTTCCACTTTTCACCTTTCCGGTCTGCAAAAGATGATAATTGAGTGTTGCCCCATTGTAAATGTTCAATTTCCAGTGACATGGTCGAAGTGATGCACGAACTGGGCAGTGGCACTTTCGGCAAGGTGTACCGCGGCATGGGCAAAGGTATTCTTTCACAAGCGGGTATATCGTTTGGTGAGTGCGCTGTCAAAAGTGTGGCTGACAATGCAACTTTCTACGATCGATATGCATTTCTGCAGGTGTGATTTTCTCTTTATATGCATTTAAGGTTAATTTTTTTGCTCTTCGATGCTTTATGTGAAACAATTTTGCTTAAGTTTGATATACATTTATCTGACTATGTCACATTTTCAGGAAGCATCAATCATGAAAAACTTCCGCACGGCGTTCATTGTGCAACTCTATGGCGTGGTGAGCAACGGTCAACCAGCACTCATCATCATGGAGTACATGGGGAATGGAAACTTGCAGGTTTGCACATGTGCGACTGCTAGTTTGGTGTGGATTTCTGAAAATATGGAAATATGAGACAAAAAAACAGAAATTTCATAGGATTATCTCCGGAAACACCGCCCCGGAGCACCAGAGAACCCCGATGGCTTGGATCCACCGAGTTTGACGCAAACGTATCTCTGGGCCGGACAGATTGCTGATGGAATGGCTTATTTAGAAAGTCGACGTTTTTGTCATCGAGACGTTGCTGCTAGAAACTGTCTGTTAAACAGAGATCTAGTCTGCAAAATCGGTACGCATTTGATTTTTGGCGCATTTAGTTGCCGTATCTGTTAGATTGTTTTAGCACCTAAGCCAGGTACACCTATTTATGTACTTATCCTGCCCATCTCTACTGTCGTTATTAAGCAAGGTAAAGCAAAGTTAAGTAAACTTTAAAATCCACCGAATCTCATTTTGTTGCTATAGGTGACTTCGGTATGGCACGCGATGTCTACGTCAAAGATTACTATCGACCTAAGGAACGTCGTTTATGCCCCGTCAGATGGATGGCCCCTGAAGCACTAATGTACTCAACGTTCACTCTCAAGTCAGACGTGTGGTTGGTGTCATGCCTATTTTCTCTTAAATTATATTTTAGTGTGAGCTGAGAAGCCTCGACACTTCCAGGGCCTACGGTGTTGTGCTGTGGGAAATCTGCACAGTGGGCATGACACCCTACCCGGGCTTGCCCGCCGAAGAATTGCACGAATTTGTCGCCAAACGAAGGGGCACGCTGATCAACACGAGACGGTACAGGCCAATCGGGTGTCCGGAGAAAATGTTGGTGCATCGCTTTTAATTGACACATTTTTTGAAACATCATTCAGCTGAGACCTTTAGTAAATTTCAGGCTCGAGCTGATGAGCCACTGTTGGCATTACGATCCACGGGATCGACTGATGTTCTGCGATTTGGTGCGAGAACTATGGCCGTTATTGGACAATCACTTCAAAGAGGTGCGCTCTCGGTTCCAGTTCCGATTCATATTTCATGTTCCCGCTTAAGTTCCGGGTCCGGTTCTGCATTTCATGTTCGAGCTCCAGTTTCGGTCCCGTTCCAGTTTCAGTTTCGGTTTCAGTCTCGCTGTGAAATCGAACACAGGTACTTACAGTAAGTCCACGAAACAGCGTCTCATCATTGCAGGTATCGCACACAGCCCTAACGGCTGACCCGGACAGTCCGTCAATGCAACACACAACTTACAACAAGACCGGTGACAGTAGCAACAGTAGTGAACCGGCAATCAGTAAATCGCTCACTGATACAACTACTAATGTGGGTTTGGTAGAGTGCTGTTGTTGAGATCACATGGTGCTTTTGTGACTGACGATGACTAGGTGCACCATTTTTATGAGTCAGAAGCTCGCCACTCTCTAAAGCAACACTATGATTCATCAGGTCATCGGTTGTGCGATTGCACCATGTAGTGAGCATGATACACATTTCTGTCAAAAAACCACAGAAACATTTATCTTTTTAGTCCCCACCGATTATCCCATCCCGGTCATCAGCCGGTTCGAATTCCAATCGTAAACGAGCCACAATGCCCAGCATCCGGTCGGTGGATTCAGGCATCATCAGGGATTCAATGGCCGGCTCGTCAGGGGAGTCACGCACGCTGCTCAGCACTGTTGATCGTACATCCGAACCGCTCTAGTTATTCATTCGTTATTGTTGTTGTTGTTATGTTTTTTATAACGTGTTCGATAGTTACCGTAGATATGTATTTGCATTGATCTGGTCTCAGACGATACTCTCCAGTCAGTCCATGCTTGTCGATCTGTTTCTTGTGCTAATAACATCGCTTTGCTGACATTGTTTTTGCTGCATATCAAAACTTGTTTTGCGTTTTATGTATATGCATGCTATGACAGAGTTCTAGATTTATTTCTTTTCATTCGTTTAAATTTTGTATACATGACATGTCAGTCTGACCACGTCAGACAGTTCATATTTTGGTATCGGGTCCCGTCGCTTCCACGAAAGTCAGAATCAGAGGACTTATGTATCTTGCTCGTGATGACTACTTGATGGTGTTTTGCTGTTCCACAGTTTTGTTTGATACACTAGGAAGGTCACTGAATCATCTGTTATGTTTCAACGTATGTGTTTTGTGTTTCTGTCACTTCTTGCCCGTTGATTGTGATATCTATTTTTATTGTTTTTGTCGAAATGCCGCGTCCTCGTCGTATTGCCTAACGGGTTCAGAGTCATTTTTTACAAAATTAATTCAGTACACTTTTATGGCGTTATAATACTTAAATTATTCATGTTCCCTCTTCTCTCTGTTGTGTACAGTCTCTTGGTTCACTAACTTTTGTTTTAGGCTGCTTTCACAATACATGCGGGTTGTGGGTTGCGGGTAAGATCGGCCCGCAACCTGCACGTTGCATTGTGAAAGCACAAAGTGCGGGTTGCGGGCAAAGTTACTTTCACAATTCTGTGTGTGGGTGGCCATTTCGACCTTGAATCTGGCCCAGCAAGCTTTAAAAAAAGTAGTCTCATGAGCTCGTGGTTGGACTATACCCACTTACATACGACATAGTCGGCATGCATGCGCATGCAAGCGCATGCGCGTTTGGATCTGGGGACCCAGGCTTGTGGCGCAGACCCTGTACCTGGTTCCCCTGGGTCCCCCGGGTCCGTGGCGTCCACAGGTCGAAATGGCCTGTGGGTTTAAGGTTGCGGGTCAGATCGCTCGTTTTTACGAAGAACTTCTGCCCCGCATTTTGCATTGTGAAAGCTGGTGCGTGTACAGTGCGTCAGCGCCCGCATTTCCTTGGCCCCCAACCCGCATGCATTGTGAAAGCAGCCTGAACAACTGTTCTGTTTTCTGTCAAATTATATTTTTGACGTGAGTGTATGTGAAAGCAAATATAGCACGGCTGTGCGGGTGCATTGTCTTGGGTGGCTTTTACAAAACAGCTTTGATGAACTGGTTTTGATTTTTGAACCTGTGGCTTTCAAATATAAAAACCCATTTTGTGATTTGTGTTTAGGTATCGGGCATGGTGTACAACGATCAATTTTTCATCTTTTCTTGTCATGAATTAGACATTTCAGTTCCTTTCTTATTGTCCACTGTCCAATTATGTTATGGTGTTAAATTCAGTATGTATTTGTATGTTTTCTTTTTATTGGCCCTGTGTGCCGTCCGTTACCGTTTGCTTTAAACAATGAGCCCTAAAAATTTGTTTAACGAACTTTTTAGCAAAGATTCATTGCTTACAATAAAAATCACTCGTCCGCAGGTTTTAGGCAGTTTGTAACGCTTTCAGATCCTTGCGAACCATGAAGAAAATATTGATGGACAATCCATATAATGTTCTTTGGCTAATAGTTTTGTCGTCAAATCAGCTCGTCAAACAAAGTCGTCGAACACATGAGCCCCAAATGAGCGCGAAAACTAATACATGACGTGTTCGACGACTTTGCTTGAAGAGATGATTTGACCACATTACTATAAGCCTGTTCTTTGCGCTGTTACGGCCTCAATATACGGTACACGCTGATTCGACCTGTTATACTGGGCTGGGTATCATGGACTAGAGGTACACTTACAGATAACGACAAAGTAACAAAGCTTATATCCATTTTTGAACGAACGTTCTTCGCCCTGGCTTACGTAGCGGTAACAAAATTAAATTTATTAAACTCCATTACTCTGCTCAGCAATATTGAAGTGCACTGGAATCGTGTGTGTGAATGAGTGAAATTATTTCCAAACATAAGACGAACAAAAAAAGCAAGTGGTTATGTGGCAGAAAGGAAAAAGTCGGCCAAATAAGTACAGACTGATGTCTCACTCACTGTATATACAGATTGACTTGTTTTACTTTACTTTACATACCTTACATTCATGAAGAAAAAGTGAATGTGTGTGTTGCCAGTTATGTAGAATTTTGCACAGCAGTTAACATTTACAGCAATACGGTCTTTTATTTCTTAATGTAGGTAAAAGTCCTGTGATGCACTGGATAGCACTGCTGGTGCAGACCAGTATGATGTTGTCGTGTTTTATGAAAACGCCTGATTTAACAAAATGCAATTTTGATGAAAATGCCTGATTTAACAATATTATGAACGTATACCACAGTTTTGCAAATTGAAAAGTTAGGTTTGAAAAAAACCGCATTTGTTTGCTGGCGTTCCTGTCGCAACTGACCATCTTTTTTCATCTTTTGATTCAATTAAAAAACTGAACAAATCAATAAACCAAGATTATTTGAACGAAATGAACACTCCGATGGCTTCAAACATCCAGGACACAGTACAGATCGGTAACCACGTGTGCTTCTACGACGACGAACGAATGGGGTACATCATGAACTATGTTTGCAGGTATAGACATGTAGTTTAGTTCTTCAGTTATATTTAGCAATTTTAAATGCTTTCGTCCTCAGCAACACTTTCAACGAGCTGGTGGTCGCGCCCGAGCAGCACAAGGAGTTCCCAATGATTCCCAATATTCATGGTTAAATTGCTTTCATGCGGCCTCTTTTGTCCATTCAAACTCGTTGAACTGACAAAATTTACAGCCATCCAATTCGAGATCTGTGTGCCGCGTCGCTACAAATGTAGCAAGGAGGCGAAGAAGCTGCGTTTTCAGGCAACTGAAGACCCTCAAGATGCCAATCTCCAGACACGATACCAAGTGGCGCTGAAGGTGTGCTTTCATACAAGGCTGTCCACAGATCATTTTACGTTGACTGGCCCCTGAGGCCAGCGGTTTGGTGATGTGATTGTACCATCGTTAACAGCTGTTTCCTAATTTTGACCGCGTTAAAGCTGCTATTCCCAGAGCAAACAGCTCCTGCGCTGGTCGAAATCATGTTGTGTTCGACTGTTTCGAAATCATGGAGTGAGTCGAAATATCTGAAAGAAAGTTACGTGGGTGCAAGTCACCGATAACGATGCTAAATGCCATTCTCTGGCTCGTTACGAGCCCCACCGATATGGGACCAAGGTGATGATGTTTCGCACAGATGATGGACGCCGAAAACGGTGACAACGAAGTGGAACATCAGCGACAACTTGGTCGATCGGTGGTCTACGGTCAGATCGTGCAATTGCGTCACGTGATGAGCAACAAGTTTGTGCATGCAAATCCATCGCGCACCTCACTGACGGAGGCCGGAAATGTAAAGGTGAACGTTCAGCCCTTGAGGTCTGCAGAAGCAGATCAAAACCACCCGGGCACCTGATCTGAAGTGAAGTTGCTGCTGCTGTTTTCACAGATCAACGGTGCAACAGACCAAATATGTATCTGCGACAAAAAAACCATACCAGTGCACTATACATAACATTGTATATATATGTATGTATGTATCCCACACAGCGATGTTTTCAGATTGAATTGCGCCAAGATTCTGCCAAAAGTGCCTACTTCCGAGTGCACCCGTTCTCTAAGGTCAAGTCTGAGGGCGAGGCGATCAGCTACGGCGATCCGTTGGTGTTTGAGAGTGTGAAGTCACCGGATCAATACATCCATTGCAGTCGATTCACACTCGGCGCGACCACGGTCTGCTCGGATTGGTGCGTGTGAAACATCAGTTTGACTATTGGTGTTGCTTTCCATCTGTTGCGTTCCACTGACGAGGCATGGCACCTGTGCAGAAACTTGTTGAAACGGCATCCGCCCCTTTTGTCTTCATAACCTCTCCAGAATGCCAGTACCGGTGTGCCCTTGTTCACAGCAAACACACACTATCTGAAATCGGTTTATTCCAGCAACGAAGTGAATTTATCAGTACGACAAAGTGGTTTCACCGTGACGCCTTCTTATCGTCCGCATGTTCCAAACCGAAAGGACACTGAAACGGCGTCACAAATTTGCGTGGGTGCCGTTTTCTTACTTACATTAAGCCTTTTAGAAATGTAACAATTGACATTGCCCGATTCTTCAAGGCTGGTTCATTCATTCGACTGTTTCATCGCGAGTCCGAGTCTTACGTGAGCGCTCGAGGCTTGGATCACAACGTTGGAACCAATGGTAGAAAATGTTTTTGGAATAATTATTTTTGAGCGACTCATCGTTAATATCTTATTGCAGTCCATCTATACAAACGACCAATCGACAAAACGAATGCGGCCACAATCCTGCCGTCAACGTCAGCCATCCATTACTGGCAGTTGGAGAAGGAAAGTGGAATATTGGATTGTGAGTCGAGGAGAGTTGTCCTTTGGGTCCATGGGTGCGGGTTGACGGTTCTCCAGGCGTTCAAACTTACGTTTGACCTTGATTCAGGCAGTTCTGGATTTAACCTGTGCTGAGATGAGAGAAAGAAATGAGTGCAATTCTACTTAGAACAAGCATGTCACAGCCAAAGCTAAATGATGTTAGAACTCTACCAATCAGATCCAGAAGTCGAAGCGAGCTGCCTCAGGGTCTCGTCCTTGAACTTCCCACCATCAAACTTCCTCAGGGACTCCATCAAATGATCAAATCCCAACAAAATATCGGTTGATACGCATCACAACAACCATCCAGGTGAAAAGGTACGTTGGGACGAAAAGATCAAACTGCGTCACGCGGTCAGTCGCCAATACCTGTGTGCCAGCAACAATCTGGTGTCATTGGCCACCGCAACGACGCCTGAAGAGGACATGCACTTCTACTTGTCGCCTGTTGTCAAGGTTGGTTGAAATTGGTACTTAGAGTTGGTGTCCTGTTTGCAGAAACGGACGGGGCACCAGAGCATGGTCAGTGCAAATGTAAGATTAGGTACCTACCAGCTTACATGTACCTTGCAGTATGTATACACTACCTATGTATTTATGCAGCGTGGCGACTTCGCTTCATCGGATACCGCCGTCCGATTGCAACACTGCGAAACGGGCAAATGGCTGAGGGCTTTCGGTAAATCAATGCACAATCAGATTTGTGCTGTGTTTGTGCCATGTTCATTATACTCTACATCTATTTTGTGGCCAGAGACTTCGTATGAATTCGATTTAACGAAGTTATTAACGATTTCGTTCTAAAACGATAAACAGTAGTGCATGTAGGGTCAGTTCCACCGCAGGTGATCCGACAGAAGCCGAATCGGTTGACCATTTTGCAGCAGATGTTTTAGACCCGACAATCGAAGAGCATTTCGACAGAACCAAGGGAAGTGGAAGTCACACGTCCCCGTTCGATGCCAACATTCAGTTCGTTCCACTCCGAAAGTCAGCTAAGAAGGTGGTTTACTTCGTGAGTGTCGCTTTGCGCACCAGGTCGGCGCTAGCAAACGGTGCTTCCCCCCACTGCCTGTGCTGTAATCTTTCCCATTTTGCTATACGGACACTTTGGGACTGCGGTTTCGAGTTTCATGCAGTGTTCCCGCTGTGCTTTACGTATGTATACCTGGCCTTTCGCACTGTCCACTTTACACGAAACCGTTTTCTGACGACCACCTCTGCACTTGCACCCTTTCAATTGCACATTTCTTGCCTCCCATTGTCAAATGAAGAACTCCTGACTTACTGCGCCCAGCTGACGTTTCAGTTGTGCGCAGTGGAGGAGATGCACTACGAGGACGCGTTTGCCATACAGATTGTTCGACAGGAGCAGGTCCGGGAAATGAATGTGGTCGCAGCAATGGTCCCGATTCTGCTCAAATTATATTCGGATGTGAGTGCAATTTTAGGAAGTTGTAGTTCGTCTGGATACGTCCTGTCACTCCTCCAATCAATAGATATCGAACGGCCGAGTCGACGTGCTCAAAGGGCACGATTGTCGAGCGATCGAGAAATCGATCACCGAATTGGCGGAGTATTTGGTGGAAGACGATCATCCGATCAAACGGCGGCAGAAACTATTGCGCAATTTTATGGTCGGACATTCTTATTCATGTTCTTATGCCCCTCGACACCATCATCTGGCCTGACTACCGTGCTTCATAAGAGCGATTGCAGATAATCGACATCGTTGTCCTGCTGCTGATGCAACGTTCGCAGCTTCTCAGCGGCAACCAGCCGCTCCAAGGCATGTCCGGTCTGAGCAAAGTCAAGGACTTTGTGCAACAAAACCTGGAGCGTGTGTTTGCTGCTGTGATGTCACTTTTGAGCGCTTATTTGAACGGCGAAAGTCGCAAGAATGAACTGTACCTCGGACGGCATATGAACTTCATTCTCAGCTTGGTGCAGGATGCGTCGGTTGGTCTATGCGTGTTGTCGTAAACCAGGATACACGGTGATCCACTAAGATTATGATAATAGTTTGCAAACCAAAGTACATTTTCAGTCAGTAATCGGACTGATGGCCACCGAAATGAGCATCCATTTATTGTCGAACAACAAACTTTTGGTGGACAAATTCACGAAGCAGCAAATCATTGACATCATTGACCTGCTGCGTCGAAACATGGTTGGTTGGTGTTTGACCTTATCTTTGACAGAATCGAAGATATCCCGAATTGTTCATATTCTTTTGTTGGTTAGTTCAAATTTGCTTTGTACACTTTGCCTTCGTAAATGTACGTTGACAATAGTTTTGTGCCGTGATCGACCCTAGTCTATCGCAACTGTAACATCAACCTGGTCTTTCAACGCAGACACTTTCAGATCTGACGACAATTTTCGAAAATGCACTGCGTATGGTTGCACTGGTTTAGATACAGTACCAGCTGCAACTCTATGTAGGCGATCCTGAGCCTGCACAGTTAAGAAAAGAAAGTAGCGGAGCCTGCAGGCGCCTACAGGCGCCTAAGCCGAGCCTGCAGGCACCTGCAGCGCTGAGCCTATACCGCTGGTTTTGGTGCTTTTGCGTACAAACAACATTTGTGTATTTTGTCTTCTTGTCTTGATTGCATTGTCGAAAAACTTAAAGCGTCCCCGCGGCTATTGTTTTTTGGGTTTTGGACCTCGGTTTTTTATATCAATCGTTAGTTGGCACTGGGATGAAGAACATTAACCTTCAAGAACTTCGCCAAACTGACATTTACCCACCGAAATCGATCCACCAACATGGCCGTACGGGAACAAATTACCCCAATATTGCCGCACTATGTGTGCATGGAAATCAGGATGTCCAAAGGAAAATTCAAATCACAGAGGTGTGGTATAGGCGGCGCGTTACGGTAGGTTGACAAAACATTTATTATTTACAATAGAGCTAATGTTTTATCGGGCTACCGTAACCCGCCGCCTATATCACGCCCCAGTGATTTTAAATTTCTCTCGATTTCGGTGGGTAATCGCCATTTTGGTGAAGTTCGTCAAAACTAATGTTTTTGATCTCGATGCCAACAAACGATATAAGTGAAAAAAACCGAGGTCGAAAACCGAAAAAACAATAGCGGCGGGGCCGCTTTAAGTTAATGTGAAGGGCGCGAAGACGCTGGGCAATTTGAATGTTGTGTAGTAACCCATGTGGTGCATCGAGTCGGCATTGTTAACTTTTTTGACAATGCAATCAAGAAAAGGAGACAAAATACACAAATATTGTTTGTACACAAAAGCACCACCAACCAGCGGCGTACTTGCTAAGCCTGCAGGCGCCTTTCATCCAGCACACTCTTCCCTCTTCTTAGCATCAGCACAAAAGCCACATTATCCAGAATCACCACCAACTCGGCCTGCTATCGGCACTATGCGCGTGCAACGAAGCGTCCCTACCCGACAATCAAACTCACATCGCGATTGAATTGATCGAGAAGCCGACTTTGGCCGATAACCCATTGTTGCCAATCTTGAGATCGGGCAGTGCGATCGGCCTGGCGCCGAATGCCACCTACGTTTCGTATGATGGCGGCGAGAATTGGAACGAACTCGTGCAAGTGATCAAAACTGGCAAACGGGTTGGGTGGATTCTTTTGTTTTTATGAGGAACACAGTTCAGAAAGCGACCATTTTTGTTACAGAAAGCGCGTCACGGTCACCAGTACCAATTCATTTGTCAACAGCTGAAGTTGTTTGTCGCGATGTGTAAGGTATGCAAGTTTGACTCAGGGTGCACTAGGTATAATGATTCATCCTCCTTAACTTCCAGGGTCGCAATAATTACGTCACCGATTTATTGACCAAACGTCTGAACCTTCTATCCTGGCCGTTGTGCTTCACCTGTTTGACTAATGACGAACTCGATGACGAAGTCCGAGCGTTGTTCTGTCGCCTACTGTTCGAATTGTTCATCAATGTCGGATCAAACTTCATTCACAATCAAGAAATTGATCTTGTCTTTCTGTATGACGAATCGAATCGAACCAATCGCAAAAAGAAACAGGTCGTTGACTGGCTAGCTGATCTTTCGCGCATTGCTTACGTAACATTGTCTAAGGTCTTTTAGCAATCTGAACAACCCATTGATCTGCCCTTCATGGCTCCATTGAAACGTTGGGTTCGCCAGTTCATTCTCATGAACGATTCACTTGTGGCTGCCAATTCAGGCAGAAACACGCTGTTGGCTGAGGTGGGCGACTGGTTTCACTCATTTTGCTGTTGAAACATCGCATGACACATCTAGCTAATCCACTTGCTGTAGGTGCTGAGCATTCTGCCGAGTATTGTGCGATTTGGTTATTATGACGCAGAAGAGATCAAAGCCGTATTGGTGCCCATCCTTGGTCTGCTCGAAAGCAGTGATGACGTACCGTTTCAAGTCGGCGAGCTGCAAGGTAACCATCTTGTTAAACATCAACCAATCTTACACCTGCTAAAATCGACAGACACGTTCAGATGAAACGGAAGAGGTCCGGCAGTTGGTAACCGACTTTCAAGAGAAAGAACGCTATGTCGATAATTGGCGCAATTCATCTGTGATCGCTGTGAAGATTGCGTAAGCGAATGAAGCGACATTTATTCATCCTTTTCTTTGTACATTTGGACAATCGCATACCAACTTCCAGCGCATGCAAAGCCGCCGAGCTGCTGTTCAACCGTCGCACCTCTGTTCGGCTGCAATGTCTGATCGCTGCGTTCAAACGAGTGTTCGTTCGTGAGCAGAAGAAACAGAACGAGTTCGGTCCTCTCTTGTACGCCAGCTATGACTTTACGAATCAGGAGTTGAATAATCGGGTATGTATGTCGTCCTATCAATTAGCATAGTGCAGCTGATGTTTCACTCAGTTCGCCCTACAGATCATCGAATTGATCATGAAAATGTTTGATGCCAATGATTATTTCGAATCGACTGATTTCACGGAAGCGCTGGTCGATCTTTGTCAGTATGAGAACTTTGACCTGGCCAAGTATGCCTTCTATTTGTTGACGCGCTATCACGGCGATTTCAAGGATGTACTTGGCAGCGCGCAGAGGTCACAGGTAAGCAAACGGGAATCTTGATTTACGGCATGCTTTTCAGCGCGTTCCCTTCTTTGTCTTGTTTCGGCCAACTTAACTATCTTGTTCCAAGCTGTTTTTGAACCCACAGGCTAAAGAAAGTTCTTTGCAAGCACCATATTGCTTGAAACATCAGATTCTGGTCACCGATGTGTCATGCGAAGTGCATCGGCAGGTGGTGCAGCAGGTGCGTGAGATTCGGTACATGCTCATCGATGGTGACATCAGCTATGAGAATGCAGTCAAACTACGCGACATTGTTGGGACGTTCTCAACGTTAGGCAATACTTTCAGTCAGTTTTCAGCTCCAAGAATGCTTTTACATTAACCAATTGCTTTCTCAGTCTCTGCGTGTTTGGTGGTCCACAGGCTCAGATCAGTCATTCAATCAATCAACAGATTCTGACAAATGCAGGTCAGTTTGTGGTTCCAATCCTTACATGCCGGTGGCCCGCAGATATAATTCTGTGATGTTTCAGGCGTGCTTGATGACGTATTCACAATAATCACACTGGCACAGGATACAAACAATGTTGATGCAAGTCCCATTTTGATTGTTCGTCTCAGTGTATTGATACAAACAAATATTAGTCCAGCTTTAAATTAATTTGTGATTTTCATCCAACTAAATTTTGTTCTACAGCTGGCCGAGGAGCTAATCGAATGCTGTTTCCGTTTCCTGCAAGCAATCGCTGCTGACAACACGGTTGTGCAGGAACTGTTGTTCAATCGTGCATCGGAGCTGCTGCAAGTCGGAGAATCGGAAATGCTCAGCGAACTGTTTGCTGAGGTTGGTTGATCTATTAATTTGATTGATTGATTTGATTATCAATTGGCGGATGATCCAGATCTTCTCCACGAACAACGACCTGGTGCGCCAAGTGTCCGAGAAAATGATCAAAGACATCGTGTTGCAACTGACTCGCACCAACAACCCAACACTGATCAGTCTCCTGAATTCACTCGTGATGGCCGGCAATGAACCTTTGAAGCGGAATCAACAACTCGTTATCAATGCACTGCTGCACAACAAACGGAGGCCAGTGCTTTGAATGATTTAGGTTAGTGAAACATCAGCTCAGCTTCCCACAGCATTTTTCAGCATCGACGTGGTGATCGCGCGTGACGGAGCCTACCTTCGTGATTTGATGACCGTTGAGCCAAAGAAGCCAAAGAACATCGAGAATTTGAACAGCATGAGGCTGTACGTGTCGAACATGATACAACTGCTGTCCCACTGTTGTCAGGTGTGTTTGACAGAAGTTCCAAGGAAAAAACCTGTCAGTGAAACATCAGAATACGTTGCAGGGCGCAACCAAACTGGTTGAATCGATCTGTCAGAAGATCTTTGGTGTTGATGAACTGATGGACATAATTCTGTGCAAATCACTGTCCCACCGGCTGCGAGCGCCTTTTCTCCGTTTTCTTCACACCGTCTTCTTGTCAAATGAGAGCACCAAGGGCGAGAATTATCGGGTGACCAAAAAGTTCATATTCAGCTGAAGTTTAGTTTTTTCGTGAACGGCCGAACCGACCCATCTTTTAGGATCTGGCGCACAACACCAATTTCTGGAAATATCTCACCTCCCTGTGCAAGGAAATACAAGAGCTGACAAGGCGTCTTGAGAGTGAGCCAGGATTCCAGTTGCTACCTCGCAGCAAACAGGGGATCACACGCGTCACCGATATTGATGCACCCGATATGTTGCAGGTGCACAAGGGTTGCAGTGAATTGTCAAAGACATGTGATCAACACCTCTTCCTTTGCAATTCAGGGCGAAGTGATCCACGTAATCGACTACGTGCTTCCAATGTTGAAAGTGTTCTACGAGCGTTGCTATCAGCGATACGACGATGTGGTCATGCCTCATTCAGACTCTGAGGATGATGATGGAACCTATGCGACTGTTAGTTAGAGAGTGACCTACATACATACTAAGTATAGTTTTCCGTGGTTAACGGCTATATACTGTAGGCAGGCATTCCTGATTATGATTCCACGAATCATCAGAAACAGTAATGGTTCAATGAGTGAGAAACTATGAGCAGCACTGAGTTTAATGTGGTTCAACCAATATGAATTTCAGTACACGGACATTCTGAAAATGGAGACTGATATATCGATTGAACTGCTTCGAGAAGCATTGATTCCATTTGCTGAAGCTGTTCGACCGTGCATTGCTGATACTCACCAATTGAACGTCATGCAGAAAGCGCTCAGTTTGATTGCGTTTTCAACAGGTTTTTCAACTACCACCGTATTTTAACCTTCCACATACACATCTCTTATCCAAGTGCACAAAGACAAGCAAATGTCGCAGGCAGCGGCCAGTTGGTGCCACCAATCGTATTGGACCCACTTAAACCTTCAATGCAAGATCCAACCACTCAGTACCAACATTACTACAAAAGGGAACTGCAAGTGAACGCATCGTTATTCGCCTTCGTTCAGAATTTGCAAAGTATTTATGGTGGTGAAAACACGCTGCGATGTCAGATTGGCTATCCGAGCAGCTCGGTGAGTTTCATGGGGACCATATTAAGCTGTGTTTGCCGTTAAGCATCTTCGTCGCACGTTCCAGCCCTACAACAGTGATCGCATTCAATTGCCGCTGGGAGAGGAGTTCCAAAACTTGGTTAGATCGTTCGAAAGCAAGGATGCGACTGAAGATCAAGCAATCAGGTAAGATTCGTACTTTCTCAAATTTTGGTATGAAGAATTGGTATTGGCCTCGAACTTGCAAGAGTGCATTCTTCTGAACATGTTCCAGATGGGCGCGTGCGAAATGTCTGGTTCAATTCATCGGCAACACACAGAAACAACGACGGCGTGATGGACGGGACAACGAACTGTTGATTTCCGCCACTCAGGTTGCCGCAAATGAAATGTTTCATATTTTCACGTTTTCGGCCTTTTGCCAACAGATAGTGCACCAGGTCATCATCAGTGTAGAAAAGAGACCAAATGGCCATGTGACTTGCAAAAATTGCTAGGAAAACAACCAGACGAAGAAGCAATTAAGCGTCTCCAGGTCCTACATTGTATCCTTCACAACGAGATCGCCATTCTGAACGTGCTGGAGGACGGAGCGTTCAAAGATCAACAGGAGGAACGAGTGCTCGATCTGCAAAAGGCCATCACGGAAATGGGAGTTGTGCCATCCACAATGGATTTGCTGGCGTCGGAGTCGAATGGTTTAGTTAATTTTGAATCCCTTTCCATGCACGATATCGAATGAAGTTTGAATTCGAGTACTATGACCTCGATTGCCGTTGAACAACGGTTGGGCAAAGCCAATTTTTATGGACAATGGAGTTTTTGAAATTCTTTCCACCCCGCAAAATTTATTCCCCCGGAACGATGGTCGAAAGTGCTCCAACTCCATTGCAAAGTACGGTCCAAGCAAAGAGCTACTTCGCTTGCAGCAGCTTTGCTTCAAACTTGGTGCCGTTCGCAGAAAAATACTGAAATTTTTAAAAAATCAAAAATTTAATTGCGCAGATGTCACACTGAAAGTGCTCCGATTCCTCGTGACGTTGTTGTTCGACGGCAACAAGTTTGTGCAGGACAGTGTCTTGGCCGATTGCCTGACCAAACGTGAGGAGTACTTGTTCGAACTGGTGAAAGTGATGATCGCTCAGGCGCAGGAGGATTTAAAACAACAGAGTCTCGAGTCGAAACAGCATCTGGTAGTTTGAAAGCGTTTTCGTAATTTTCATTCGTTTCTGCGATGACAGATAGGCACGAAAGTCTTCTTGAATGATAACAGAACGAAAATCAATATCGTTGATTCAAGAAATCCGCTGCCAAGATGAAACAAACGAAGTCAATGACAATGCCATCATCATTGCTTGACGAAAGCACAACTATCCCGTCGACGGGTAAGGATCCGTTCGAAGCCGGAAAGCCCCCTGAGCCAAATAACAGCAAAAACTCGTTCTTGACGAAGATGCTGCAATCGTTCAAAGGTTTGACCATTGACTTGACGGATATTTGTGTAGCTGATTGAGGGACATATCAATTTTGAAGGCAAATGCACTGGCATGGACTTGGGAAGGCATGGACAAATTTTGGTTGAACTGTATTTTACAGTAGAATAGACGCACTACATAATTTTGCCCAGCGTAAAGGACGTTCCTCTGTTGATTTAGTGATTTGTTGGCAAACCAACAATAGGTTTTAGGTCAGGAACAGCATACGAAGGAAAGCTACATGATCGAACGCGGACCTTTTCGTTCAAGTCGTGCTGATTTGAAACATTCTCAGATGCCCCTGGATCTACGACGTGGTGATGGGTATTTGGCGGAAAAAGTAGGTATAGCGTGGTCACGAGCTCATGTCGTTGCAATTCAATTTACATCGTATTCACACAGGGTCAACAGCAGCACAAAGGCAACTGGTATTCGCACCCGAAAATTGATCGTTACAAACGATTCGACGACCTTGACTTGGTTCTACGGGTAAGCAAATTCGAATACGTTTTCGACTCGATGTTTCACAAGTATACTTTTTATTGTACAGCTATTGGCAGCGTTGTGTGACGGACAACACGAGCCAATGCAGGACTACCTTAGGGATCAATGGGATAACCTGAAGTCGGTGAATTTAGTTGGCGAACTGTGTGATTTTCTGCCATCAGTCACTGGATCGCAACTGACCGATCGACGATTGACGACCATCACCGAGATTGTGAACACGTTGATTGAGATGATACAGGGCAATGAAGCGAATCAGGTTTGGTGTGAGGGTTGAGTGGTTGAGGCTTCGGCGCTGATGATGACCTGGTGCGTCACTTTTTTGGGAGAGCAGGTTGAAAAGCAATCAACGTATCACGCAGTTTTGTCAGCATCATGGTACCTGGTTCACAGAACGTCCCTTTGGCGTTTCAGTTTGCCGCATTGCATCACAAGATTTTCGAGCACGTGTCGAATATACTGCGATTGTCGCAAACTGACAGTCTCAGTCAGGTAAGCCAGCTGGCTGATGATTCAAACAGGTAGAAAGCTCATTAAAAGCCGAGACTGTTATCTCATCATCAAACAAAACGGAAAAACTTTCATAGTATTCTTTGATCTTTCACAGACTAAGGTGTACGAGATGAAGCGCGCGATTGGCATTCTGCTCACCGATATGATCGAAGAAAATCACAAAGAGATTGGCACCGTAGTGGGCATAATCAATCGGACGGATTTGGTCAATCAAATGTTGCAGGTCGGATCTTTTGTGTTCATATCCATTTTGTACACTTTACAGTCAACCTGCACATTCTCATTCTCAAATGTGTTCACTCTCGACAGGCCTACGATCTTCTAATGGACAAAGACTACCTTCTCACCCTTGGCTGCGAGGACATTGTCCTGACCGTCGGTTTCACCTACTACCATTTGTTCCGACGAGTCATGGACGTTCACCCGAGCACTGACGATGCTGGGCACATCTCAAACGAGGCGTTCTCCTACTTTGAGGCTCACACTCAGGCAGTGGAGGTGCAAAAGGGTGAATCACTCCAGCGATTGTACTTCGCTGTGCTGGACGCCGATGCTCTACGGACTTCGGTGAAAAATAGGTGTGCTTTTTTTCAGAAAATCTTGCCGATAAATAATGTTGAAAAGTGAAAATTTATGCAGACTTAAATGGGAGGTCGACCGCTCATCAGCCAGCAACAAACTGCGTGATTTCATGAGCTGGTCACGGGACATTTGCGACGATGTGCTCTATCAGCGCAAGGTGCAGCAATATTCTGTCCTTCAAAGTAAATAAACAGGTGGTATGTAAAATATTCCAGCAAACGAAAACAATATTTTCAGATCCAATCACGTTGGTGGAGCAAAACGTTGGTGCAAGAATGGGCACTGCTCAATCGCACCTTCCTCCTCCTGACCTTCCTGATCAACGTTATGATGCTCGCCGGCTGGGTGGCACCAGAAAGGCTGAATCCTCATTACAGATACAGGTTGGGGAATTGGTGACGAACTAACAGCCGATCTGCTTTTTTGCGTCAACACATTCAAGAGAAAATTATCGCTTGAAAAGCCGCATGTCTGTATGTTTTGTGTTCTCAGCTCCTATATGTATGTATGTATGTACATGTATGTACGTCTTTGGGGACGCTACCTAATCCAAATGTGAATTGTACACACGGTAACGCATTTCTTGCTTACCCGTGTCAACCTGCTTTCACAGACGGCCGGTGCACCAGGTCATCGTCCATGCGAATGCATCAGATGCACCACGTGACCATAAAGACCCCAAAAAACAAACACGAGCTGGTCGTATGCTCGCACAAACATCACTGCCATCGTGCATCCCGTTTTTGGAACAGCCAGTCTCACTTTCCCATTCAGCGTGAGCGAAGGCCGTTTCATGCCGGTGGTCGGCTCGATCAGCGCAATATCCATCAAAGTGCTCGGCAGTCTACACGTCCTGGTCACATTCCTGATCTGTTGCAGTTTCGCACTGGCCAACCGATTCATCTATCCCATCTGGATGCAGCAAATGTGCACCAGCATCAAGTTAGCTTGGTTCCTGAGTGTCAAAGGCGAGGTTTCATCGCTTCTCACCTGATTTTCAGGGCAAGGTGGCAAGAACACAAAATGCGCGCATCAGCAGCGACGACTCTTTCCAATAACGATATTCAACAAGAGCACAGCTATTTATCGATCACGTTGTTTTCCTGGGAAGGACTCTACTATCCGATACTGCTCGCTTTCTCGGTCCTGGGCACGTTGACCCACGGTAAACGGGACGTATGTTTTGTTTTTCGGTTCTCAGACATTTCGGCTTATAGTACCGTCGTCAACTCAGATAGTCAACACTTGTCATCAACTCCCATGTATAATTTCTCGCGCGCGTTTAGGGCCGCTGGAGTTGACGACGAGAGTCGACCACTTGAGTCGACTACGGTACCATTAGCCGACGCCCCACCGCACCCTGCCACGTTGTATGGAGAAATCATGTTGCCTGATTCAGGGTCACTATTCTGCATCCACATGTTGCACATAACAAAACAGAACCAGTTGCTTCAACGGGCCATGTTGGCCGTGACGCTCAATGGTCAGTTATAAAACACTTTTTTTACTTTCCCTAAAATCCATAAACTTTGATTTTCCGCAGGCCGTTCAATGTTGTGGGTGACATTTCTGGGCATGTTGTACCTCTATATTTACGCCATGATCGGCTTTCTATTCATGCGAACCATATTCACAAAGAACGGACTCTATTGCGGCACGCTGTTCGAATGTTTTGTGTCGGTGATCAGAAACGGGCTGGTTACTGGCATGACCGAGGTTGGTACTGGTGTAGTTGTCTGATGTTTTGCATTGTGTCTCGTCTCTGCCAATGGGCATGATAACAATCGGTGAGCATGGCAACGAACATAGTAAACATAGCGCCCTAATCTGTAGGAATAAGCTAAATCAAGAAGTCTGCCGGTTGGGTGGATCAATTTAAATGATCAACAAGTCAGTCAAGAACCAGTTTTAGATCATCGATAATCGCCAATTACAGAACTTCGAGCTGCCGGATTCTTTTGACCAGTCATTCCAAGCGTACGGCTTCAAAGCCATCTATGACGTCACATTCTTCGCTGTCATCATTACGATTGGACTCAACATGATATTCGGCATTATCATTGACACTTTCTCACAACTCAGAGAGGCAAAGGTTGATGCCTAATTATCTTAAACTAAAAATAAAATTGATTTGGTATTAAAAATGAAACATCACCTCGTCAGAAACAAGCCGAAGACGACATGCGCAACACGTGCTTCATATGCGGCCGAAGCAGTTATGAATTCGACCAGCATGGTGATGGGTTTGAGAAACATGTCAAGGTCTGGGATTTCAAAATATTCAGAAGCAAAAATAGTTTCTACTTTTGTCATTGAAAGAATCGTATTCAACTCTCTATTCCTTTTTTCAGAACGAACACAACATGTGGTCCTATTTGTTTTTCCTGCTGCATCTGGCTGAAACACCACCGAATGATATGACAGCGCTCGAACTGTACGTGCACAAACAGGTATAAAATTTTTGGATGGTCAAAGAGAACCGCACTTATTCGACTTCGCATGATAATAGTTCATCAACCACACTGTACTGCAAATAACGCGGTGGAGGCCACCTACCTACATACCATGGTTATTTTACGCCAATTGATGTTTCACGCGCGCGCAGGTTGTTGATCGTACGACCAGCTTCATGCCACTTGGTCGTGCGCTGTGTCTTATCCGGGTGGTGGACGACAGTTTGGCCACACAAATACAACAGATCAGAGAACGACTGGACTATTTGAGTGAACAACAGAGGACTGAGGTTGATTTGGAAAACGTTGAAATGAATAAAAAATGTTAAAAATAAAAAGTGAATAATCTTCTTTTGTCACAGGAACAAAAACAGGAGCGAGCCGCTGCACAGGAGGCCAGACTTGCCAAACGAAGCGCGCAGCAACAGCGATCAGGCACAAATGTCAAGAAATCGTGAGCGCCTCAACTTTGAAATGATGTTTCAATTCCTATTTGATAGCTGATGTTTCAGTTGGTTCGGGCGTCGTATCAAGCAAGAAGACGAAGTCGGTAGTCATGCGTTCTATGGATTGTACACCATCAAATGGTCAACGTGAAACATTAGTGTGTCACTTGTAGACAAGACATTGGGTGATATTTTCGAAACGGTGTAAAGGTCAGTTGGGTGTAAAGGTCGGTGGAAAGCTCGGCGACACCCCAGGGAAAACCTCGGCGAAACTGAAACATCCCAAGGGAGCCCCCCGCCCCGCCCCCCTTGGTCGACCGAACTTTACACCGACCTTACGCCCACACCACACCCGAAAACCCCCCCAACTCTTTGTAAATTTTTCATGGTGTTTTCTTGCCTAATGTATTGTCGTGAAACATCAGCGTCCTTTTTTCATTCATTCAGCTTCGCTACTGCATTGACATAAACAGAATAGTCGTAAACTTGTGGTCAAAGACAAACTGTCGAAAAATGTCCATACATGTTGTGTCTGCGTTAGTGTCGAAATGAGCTAAGGGATCTGCTATACAAACGCGGTTACGGGCCGCGGGTCAGAAAAATTCTATGTCCAAGGACCGCACCGCGTTTGCATGAAAGCGGTTTGTTGCGGGTCGCTTCGAAACATTTCTTTGGCTGTAACACATAAAAACGAACCAATCAGCATCTAGCCAACGGCGCACACGTACCATAGCAGCCCAGCGCTGATTGGTTCACTTTTGTGGAGTCACACCCGAATAAATGTTTTGAAGTGACCCGCAAGTGCGGCCATGCATTTCTGAAACGCGCCCCGCAATACATTACGTATACATACATACGCAAGCGTCAAGTTTAACTTAGCAGCTCCCGAACCAACTCTTTCAGTATGCAAACCAAATTAGGTATTGGTCGCACAATGACCATATAAGAATTCATCAAAATCAATCCTGATTTTCACGTTCAGTCACTCTTAACTACTGTGCTATTTGTGATTGTCACAAAACATTTTCAGCTGAAAATAATCGAGCAGATCAACCACGTTGCCACAGGTCTGAAAAACACTCTTTAAAAAACTTTTTTAGAACAATCACGCAACGCAACGTCATTGCTCCGTCACTTTCCCTCTTTACGAATCAGGAAAAAAATTTGTCCAATTCTTATAAAGTCATTGTGCGACCAATAACTTCATGCATGGAAAAACAGGTGGTATTACACAAATTTTGGCTTGTCCTCGCCGTTTCACTATGAACGGAATGTTTTTTACAATTTTGCATCTGCATGTGCTGCATCGCACAAAAACAGCTCTGGACCTATTGATTTAGTCGTAATTTATGTGAGCTCATTAGTGTCGCAGTGGAACGATAGGAATTTTTCGTGGGGACCCCTTTGTTGGCTTTTTTATCCGTGCGTAGGTAGGCTTCGGTTTGGGAATAATTTCTGTCTGCCGCTAATTTGAGGGGCATGCAATATGCGCCCATCACCTGCAATGCTCCTTGCTCATACCTAGCAAGTCCAATAACTCATCATGTGATTTATCGTAAAATCAGCACATATTTATCATTTTTGACTCGTGCAGCCGTTTTGGAGCCATGCTGTCCGAAGCTCACGGAAACATTGTAATCAGTCTCTTTCGTATTCAGGTGCAGCTGCAGTGCAGCATCTGGGTGATGTCTACCTTGTATTTTAGGGTGTCCCAAAAGAAGCTTCCCACTTTACCTTTTTGTTATGTGTGAGATGAATGATACGTGTTTGCACCCGGTTTTAAACTGTATATGTTGTGGTTGGAGGTTTTTGCTTCACTGTTTGCCGTAAACCAACCCGCAAGCATAAGGTGATGCTTCAACATGGTAGACGCGCCCCCAGGGGGTCTGACCCCAGAAACCTTTTTGTCTTGGATATGCACTAAAATTGGCACAGGGATAATCGACCACAGAGGATTTCAAAAATGAGGTCCATTTTGCACCCTTAACCAGGTTGGAGCACATGAGGACCTGACACCCAAAACGTTTTTGTCTGCGATTTGAACAAAAGTTTAGCACAGGGGATTGTCGACCAAACAATGTTTTTTGTAACTTGGATCCAGGTTGGGGCACAGGGTGCCCTAAATCCGAGAAACCTTCTTGGTCATGGATCGTATCAAGCTTGAAGACATGCCCTTTGGCAACGGCTAGTTGAAGTTAGTGCGACTGCTTTATCACAAAATACGGCCCAACAATGTTTCCACGCCTCGTCCATGCCATTGCACGGACATGTCTTGTTACGGTATGGCCTAGTTTCAAAATTTCCCGCTGTCGATGGGCCCCCTGTGCCTATTGTTGCAAATCGGAGACATAAATAGTTCAGATGTTAGGTGACCCAGTGCTCCAACCTGGGTCCAAGGATGCGACAATGGACAACATATCGAAATTCCCGTGGTTGATTACACCCTGTGCCAATTTTGGTGCAAATCCAAGGCAGATATAGATTTCGGGGGTCAGACCCGCATGGGGCGCTTCTTCCCTTCCTCTTTGACGTGGTGTTCAAACATCACCTTGTGGTAGTGCATGTTATGATTATGGGTTGGTTTACGCTGAAGCAAAAACGTGGTTGCAGAACGTCATAAATCTAACCATTTGTATTGGTTTTCGAAATTTGTGGAGCGCGTGCCAAAAGCAACGAAACAACAAAAACGTCCAGTGCAACATACAGTTCAATACCAGGTGCAAAGACGTATAATTCAGCCCACACATAACGGGAAGGGTCTTCTTTTGGGACACCCTGTACTTTAGCTCTATTGCAGCTTGCCAAGTTTTTGATTGCTGGTTCATACGATAAATCTGGCATTATTTTGTTGCAACTTTTCAATTTCCGGTTTTACGGTGTGGAAACGTTGTGGTAACTTGTGGCGTGTTTTGTGCGTACGAAATAATTACCAGCTTTACTAACGCGATAGTAAACATTACTTCTGCTTGAGTAACTTCATCAAGAACCAAACTGGGCCCATATATACAAACATATCTTGCATGACGGTATAATACATAGCACGCAACCTTAACTTCAGGTTCTCAGGCTCTCAGGTTCTCATAACTCAGGCACGTAACTCTGTCATTCAAGTTCATGATGAAAGCTAATGCGAAATGGGTTTTTTCAATAAAATTATCCAACAGCAAAAAGCCTTGCGACTGCGAATATTGGTTTTGGACAGGTATTTCCCCACTTGAGCAGGGCTTTGACTTTATGTCCTCGTGACTGATTAGGTGTAATTTGGATACAACACAGTACTAATCTGTGGTACCTAAGGTTTTCATTAAGCCTATCTGATTAGTTATAGTACGTACGTTACTTTTACATTTTGTTTGTCTGGTGATGTAATCGAATCATGTCTTGTATTTTGTTCAATAATGTTTGTTTTGGGGTGATGGCTACTCGTGCATTTGCCAGGATCACGCCTCCCATCGGCTTCGCGCACCAGGTTCATTTCAATTTTATTAATGATCCACCAATTCAAATTAGGCGCTAACAACGCCATTGTTATTTGAGCCAAATGTACAGATTACGTGTCAGGTGTATGTACGTAAAGATTCAAATATGAGCTCTATCTCTTTATATGAGCTTGCGATTCGAAGCGCGATTTTATGGTGTGCACTTTTATGGATCCATGCTCATTAGCAGGGTTGGGCAAAAAACGTTTTTTTTTCAAAAAATCATTTTTTTTAAAAACGTTGTCTTTAAAAACTTTTTTTAAAACGCCCAGATGACCAAAATATGCCCCCAAAAAAATTGAAAAACGCTAAGTTGGGAAGAAAACATGGTTAAATGAAGTAATCCTATGTGTTCTGAGGCAAAATAAACGGGTTTCAACCCTTTTCTAGCGAGTTGTAAATATCCCATATCAGATCCGTATCATGGTATCAACTTTGACCGGGGTCATCATTGAAAGTCAAACTCCGTATATCGACGTATCGTAAAATTTGGTCGAAAATTTTTTGAAAATAATGGGACAAACAAATTGATTTTCCTTGATAATCAGGGCACTTTCCCTGAAAAATCAGGGAAAATCAAGGAAATTTAGGATTTAAAACAAACGAAAAACGACCCAGGTGTTTTTTAAAAAAAACGTCGTTTTTTAAAGAAAAAACGCTGTCGTTTTTTTTGCCCAACCCTGCTCATTAGACCGAGTTACAGGTCACATAGCTCTGCACTTAACTCTGTCACTGTCGTTTTTCAGGTGAACATAGTTTGTCGAATTATGAATAAATTCCTTCTGATAATTTTGCTCACCGCATTGATGCTGACAAATGTTCTGGTGGTGGAAAGCTATCGACACTACACATACCTGCGAAGGCTCATGCGCGGGCGACCACGTTGGTGACGTTTCACTCTCTTTGGTGATGTTTCACTGGCCAAAAGCTGGTCGGGTTCATTCAAGCTGACGAGGTACTGGTGCACCGCCCTGCTGTGAACTAACCTGCTGCTACTTTGCGGGTACAAAGAGTAATGCCCTTAAGAAAAGTGAAACCGGCAAGCACGCAGCACATTTGCGTGTTCAGCGTGAACAAACAACAACTCAAAGCGGGGATAACCCTTAACAGATCGCTCAGATCCTGCTTAGCTTTAAGCTGTTGAAGTTCCCATCATGTTCACGTTTTGTTTTGCGCTTGCTTCATAGTTGCTGAACATCCATTTCAGTGAGCCTCGACCTTACCGGGCCGATCACCAAGCGGAAGTTCTATGGTTTTGGTAATCATGATTTTGGTGTTCTGTGGAACGGGGAAGCCACCGGCGACGGGAACAACGGGGACGTCGAAGCAGTTGCTTTCCCACGCCAAATCGATTATCTGAATAGTAATGGAGGAAAGTATCCACCATCTATGAATCAGCACTACAGTTTGCAAAGCCTCAGGTCCCCGAACCACCGCTATGGGCCGTTTGTGATCTAGATACAAAACAAATGTCCTCATGATCGGTATGGCCTTTGCCAGCGCAGTTTGTCGGTGTTGGGTTGGCACGGCAGCAAAGTGTGTTGTGTGTCGTGTCTGGCGCTTTCGTTTTTTACGTTGTCGAAATCACGGAAAAAGAAGAAATCGCAAGATACGTGTATGAGTTACGATACAGCCCATGTTGCTGCTATAGCTACAGCCACCCCGCACGGTTGCAAACAAAGTAATACCGGCAACCGGCCTAGTGTCGCAGCTTTGTTTTTAGTTTAGAGAACAGCCGTTTCTTGTACCTTTTTCGAGTGAAAATTGCATCGTCGTTGGAATAAAATAATTGTGTAAAAACAGAACTGAGCTTCATGCAGCGCAAATACGATGCAGGGACCAAATAAATCGTTCAAGACTTTGACAGTGAGTGATCGAAAAATGGAAAAAAATCGTTGGCGGAAACGAGATAGTCATTGATTACAGGGGCGCTTTTGTTTTCATAAGCGTTTGTATAATCTGTAGTCAGCCCCATAAATCGGCTACACCCATCAATCAATCATTACTTTGCGGGTGCATAACAAGTGTTTATACTGACTCACTCACATGTGGGCAAACATCGATAAAATACCGTTACATGACGGCTCACATTGGCACGAATGCGTATTAATCTAGGTTTTTAACCTCAATTCGGGTTATGGCTGGCACAATGATGGTCATGTATTCGTATCGTATAGCTCAGATACTGTGCCTATCTTACCAGCATATCGTCAAAAATGCCAAGCACTTGTGCTACACTAGGTGGCATGTACACATAATACATAAGATGTTGTCAAACGAGCATCACGCTAAATTGGTGCCTTGGGCGTTTTCCATGAAACTGGTATACCAACCAAAAAAGAACGATTCCTGTTTGCTCAAAGGCTTAGTGAGCCCGCCGGTCTGTTCTGTAGTTTTCGAAGTCTATGAGTCCTTCAAATGTAAAACGATGTGAATATCCAACAATGTGGAAGCAAAGCTGATACATACGTACATCTTTTTTTTCCACAGGCTAAATTTTCACCTTGTATCCTGTACTTCGGTAGCGCGATCAGCATTGTGCGACTCGCATATGTACATATCCGTGTTCTGGTGTGAAACATCAGCTTGTTTGGTCAACAAATAATGTAACAAGTTTAGCCCTGACCATCTGATGTTTTACTGCCTGTCGTATTTTTTGTGTACAAAGCCCGATGGCTCTATTCTGGAACGTTTCCGAATAACTTTCGAATAATTCTCGAATAGTTTCGGGAACACATCGGGAGCCATTTTCGGGGGGGGGGGGGGCTATATTTGAGAAAATGCGGTCATGTGTTTCAGAGCAGCAGCATCATGGGTGCCTCAATGGTCACAGCAATATTATTGTTCGCATCAGCCATCAGCCTGATATCAATGTCGGAAGGTCGATATTTCGCGGATTACAGGACCATTCCCGCTTTCAATTTCGATGAAAAACGATCACCGTTGGCAATTGAACCGGCCGAAAACTATGTTTCGGGTAAATCTATGTCACAATTCAAAAGTCCCTTATTATGCGTCGTCTCGAATTGTCTTGTATTGCATGCGCCCAACTGCATGCAATGTACAGTACCAGCTGCAACTCTGGGTGAAGTCTGCCGCTACACGTGCAGCACGCGTGCACGCCATTGACGCCTACACACAAAGTATAGAAGGCCGACTGCACTACACGCACTGCGTGCACAGTGCTGAAGCGGTTGAAGGCGTGCACGCGGACATGTAGAATTCACCCAAAGTTGCAGGTTGCACTGTACATGCCCCACACCTCTACCCACTGTCGTTGTGTTTTGAAGGCGCACAAGGGTAGGAAAAAACCTGTGACACTGTACCTGTTCTTTGTGTTTTCCTTTCTTGCGTAATTGTCGCCTATTTCTTCAGACAGAGTTCTCCGATCACAATTTCGCGCGATGACCCCGTGGTGGAACTACAAAGTCTATGCCCTGCTCTCCTATGAACGTGTGTTGAGGGTCTTTGCCTTCTTCTCATTTTAGCTCAATCAACGTTGCAGATTGTCACTGTTAACTGTATATTTACGTACTTCGAGTCTGCTCGCTTGGCCAGGCAATCCGTGCTTTTCCGGCTTATATCACAGTGGTCAACTCTAGTGATCAAATCACTTCGTCAATTCACAGCAGACCCGAGTGAGTGCGAGAAATAATACTTAGCATTCTTAGTGAGTTGACGACTCTACAACGTGAGTTGACGATGTGATTTGACCACTTGCGCTTGTAGTATAAGCCGCTGCCTCGATGTTGCGGCATCATGGGGATGCGAATCACAAAAACCAGTGGTCACAAAGCCGATCAAAAAACGGTTCCGAAACCGGCAACATACTGATTCGAACCGTGCGCGTTTCAGTCGACAGTACAGGTCTGGTCTCGTTGGTCAGATACTGACGATGACCTGGTGCACCGCATGATTAGAAATCAGACGCTTAAAATGTATACAGCGATCGTTGGTGCAATTCAGAATTCCCGCATCGTTTCTTCACTCAATTGCAGCCCTTCACATCCATCGAGGTCGATCTCCACTGACCAACGTTAAGCGCAAATTCTGGCCATTTCAAGGGCGCCCTCAAGGACGCAAATAAACGATTGTGCTATGAAACGTCATCAGACATGATCACATGTTTCTGGGCGCTAGGGCCGTTTTGGTTGAAATAGGTGAATAATGGAAAACTTGTTAGGTTGAATCTTTTCTTGGATATCATTGGATTAGAACGATGGTGAAGTGGAAGCCAAGTTTTACTGTCAAGCTGAATTGTCTAGGGTAATGCTAACGATTTTGTGGTAATCAACATGAAATAAAATGTCGTCGAAATCACTGTCAGAAAAATTATTAATCCATTTCAAAAAAATTGGTCATTCATGTTTCTCCGTGTTTTTCCCGGTTCCAATAATGGGCACCACCCAGGTTCGTGGAGGATACGCATAATACAGGGCAAACACAACGGCGTTGACCAGAAGACCGGGAATGTTGGAAAGCTGAAACAGAAAAGCTCGGTACCGCATCTTCTTTCAAAATTCGGAAACAAATTATAACAAAATCAGAATAAAAATGTCTTACTGCCATATAAACATCATCCGTAAGGTGTCCAAGTATGAAAAAGTTGATTCCAATGATTGTTCCACCAAACGTCATGAATGCCGGCATATATTCCGTCGTTTTCAGGATTACCAGCACTCGATACTGAAATGTTAATTAAAATTCTTTTTGCTTATCAAACAGACGCGAAATTGAAAGCGAATACACTCACAATATCATAAATAATGCCCGAAAGCGATAGTGTTTGCACGGCGGTCGCTATCTGACCCATTGATTCAATTTGGCCATCCCCTTTTAGCCCCTTGATGTAGTAGTGGATGGCTGCATAGGAGGCGATTGTTATCAGCAGTTGATTGCGGATATTTGACTGAAACATTTTCATTTATAATTATAACGCAGTTTTATTGTTTTTCAAAAACCGCCAAAGTTCATTCGTGTTATCGTGTTAAATCAGGCCACCTAAGCGATGGGCAGGATAACCCGAACAGCGGTCCGTTGCCAATCGATGAGAACCTGAGCGAGTTTCAGATTTGTTCACAACTGCGAATCACAAAGTGCTCACTCGATCCGATTGATAGTAGGCGAATACCGACATCACAAAGGTGACGATGCACAAACAGAACGAATTCAAATAGATGTTGAACGCATCGTCACGCAGAAGACCGTACTTGAGCCAGCAAGCCATCCTGGTCAGAAAAGAGTATGTAGCTACGAAAATTATGAAAATGTTGGAAAAAAATTGCTGCACTCCGTCTCACATGAGCAAGATGATCATGAAGCCGAAAGATGAGAATCCATCCGATGAACCGCGTTTACGCCATTCCAGACACAGACCCCTGGAACGGATTTCGTTTTTACATGTAAAGAAATTAATTTAGATTGTCTTTTTTGCAAAGGTTCATGCATTCAAGCCTCATTAAACTGTTCACAGCTTCCAAAAGGGTACGAGTTTGGCTTTTGTTCTTTATCGAAACATTTCGCAATAATTCCATGGGGTCCTTCTCTCGCTTATTTGTAACAGCGTTGAAACATCCAGCATTCAGCAACAGCACGTTTTGTCTGTGTCGTGTGCGACAGGCTCGACTTGAACAAAGTTCACAAGTCTACTATGCATGTATACGTGCACAATTTTGAGGAATATAGGTAACTGATTGGTTTAGTTTCCTGCACAAACCTGTATTTTCTGTAGAAAAAAGCAACCCCCGGCTTCAGTCAAAACTCACAGCGGCATCACCATAAAGATCATCATAAACCCAGCAGTCCATGCTGTCCAGATGTCCACAAAAGCGACCATGTTTGGTATCAACTGAGGGAATTAAGACACAAAACTTTTCTGATGAAACGGAAATGGAAAAGTTGGGCGGAAAGCAACTCTTAACGAGTGTGCGCCGTGCAGAAAAATTGACGACGTTTGCACTCAGGAGCAGATTGCTTATCAACTGAAGGAAGAGGAATTGCAAACATACTGCTGCTTTATCAGGTTACTCACAGTTTCGTCACATTGAGTTGTGTAAATAATGTTTCCAACAAACCTGTTTAGTATGTACGCACAGTGTGACTGTCGTTTTCAGACTACTTGTTGGTTTGTGTTGTAATAATTGAAGAAGCCACAGTACCGAAGGACTCCAGTCAACGTTTATTCACATTCGGCAAAGATATGTAGGCACGTGTTGCTCGGACACACAAGTGTGCTCACTTGGTTTGGTCACACACACATGTGACCAAATTATTTGAAGAAACGAATATACATAACAATAATTATACGTAGCCAATAAGAAAATTTGCATCGTGGACGTTATTATGCACATGGCAATTCTCGAAATATAGGCATCTATAGGCATTCAGGAAGAAAAAAACAATATTTACAAAAAAACTTGTAGTCGGAGAGGATCTCAGAGCATGCACTCCTCGGTCTCGCAAATGAGCTGCCAATTGAAGCTCTGTGCTTTCCTCATGCAGTTCCTTCCCTTTGGACTATTCATCACCACGGCCGGTGGGTGGCCGGATCGCTTCACATGATGCGCGCTGGTTGGCAAACTGCCATTTCTTTGTGGGCCCCCTGATCTTCGATGCACCCAAACATCGAACGGTTGATGTTGCGCTTGGCTCGCTGATGTTTCACTATCGGTATTTAGGTCGCATGACGGACATCGGTGCTGGCGATCGACAATGGATAAATCACCATTACCGATAATCATCGATTGATTATCGATTTGTAATAATGACGTCGTCGCGACCAGTGGTCGGTGCACTTGCTCACTGTGATGTTTCACCTGGGGTATGTTAGTCGGCGGACAGGTACCATTTATGAGCGAGCAATTGTCGCAAAAGTACAAGGTCATGGTCAGAGATCGACGATTTCGTGAAAGGTCCTTTTGATGCGCCGCCGCCGGCAAACTCAATTGTCGGTCCACAGCAGCCCCGGTAAACTTGTGATGTTTCACTTGCTTGTATGCCAACTTGGTGCTGCCGTTGGTCAGCGCGTGCGAGTTGGTCAGTGTCAGGGCCATTGTCTGGCGAGTTCTGGGACCGAGAAGCGATCCGGGCTTAGACGATGAGTTATAGTTGGCGCACACATGGAATCGCGCCAGCAGCTCGCGAAGAACACGACGAAATTTGATGCTGAATCGATGGTAGATGAGGAAGTTGACGCTCGAATTGAATGTGACCAACAGATTCGATAGATCGATCATGTAGCGAATGAGTGGATTGCGACGGTTGAGTAGCAGCTCGAGGAAGTTGACTGTGACCGACAGTGAATTGCACACGATGAACATCACCACGACCATCACCAGGTTGATTGTGTCACCTGCAGTGCAAATCCAGGTGAATCACTTCGAACTTTGACGATCAATGGACGTATGACAACAGAGACGACAAGGTACCGAATTTTGATTCAGTACCGCTGCGTGTCATGCGGCACTCTGCTATGTACATTGGCAGGACAGGAATGAGCCCGTCTGTGAATGCAGGTCGAAACTTGTAAACCGACCGGCACATTGCTACAGAATTGACAATCGTAACACAGGATGAAATTGGCGGCACTGACGATGACCTGGTGCACGGCATATCAGTGCAAGAATTCAAATGATTGAAACATCACCTTTAGCCTCGACGTCCTCAGCGAATCTGTGTCGACAACCACCAAAGTAAGTCTGATAGACAATGTAGCCAGCAAGATAGATCAAAGTGATCAATGGTGCCATGCACATCAATACCGTATACCCGATTGAGTAGTACCACAGGTCGTAATGCCGGTTGTAGCGGATTGGCATGGCTGTTACCTGGATAACGATTTGCTGATGATGTTTCACGGCGTGTTTTTTGAGATGTCTCAACAGAAGAATATAATCTGCTCTCAAGTACACGTGTCGTGCTCAGATACCTAATAATGCTAGTTTCGCCCTGTGTTTGCAGACCGGCGGTGCATTGGAAATTGTTAGTGCGAATACACGTGATCCAAAAAAGCAGAGTCCTAAATGTTCTGTCCAAATGGTTTGCATTGGCGATTACCTGATGTCCCATTCGTCAACGAATACAGGCAGTACTATTTTATTAGGTAATGTTTCACTTGTATACGCAACTGTAACCAGGACAAAATTAGTCAAACGTACATCAACGGATGTCTGATTCCAAGCTGCTTCCCAACAGGGCACCATTTTGACTTCAAAGAATCGCACCAAGTTGTAACCGATGCCGTAAGCGACCACAAGCGGAATTAGCCATTTCGGCGAAGGCATTCGGATTACACGGTTAGTGACAGTGTATCTGATGATCGGGATGGATTTCGAACACTAGTACCACGCGTATAAGTAATAAACAGTGAGTTAAAAATCAATGTGACATCTTTAATACATGCACTTGGAATTTTGTTGCACAACACAAAAATGCCAAGAATTCTGCGCATTAACCCACCTAACGCACAAATAGCACTGAATGCACGCGGTTAGCGTGATGTAGATGCTGATCGTTTGAAATGTTGTGCCCAGCGGGTAGACGTACTGAATGAATCGGCCGTACATATTCGCCACCGATGGGTGACGGTACCTAGAAAAATCATCACAAAATGCTGTGCAATTTCACTGTGCACCACCGCTGTGACGATATTTGGTACGCTTGTGCAAGCAGCGATGTTTCACGCGGACATAGAACCAGCTGCGAATGTGTTTTCACAAAAGAAACAATCTGGTGAATTCGCACTGACAATGACCCGGTGCATTTCGTGCCTGAAAACAGGTGTCGAGAAAGGCGCAACCACAAGCACCATGCATCACATAAAATCGGTCAAGTTTCAAAACAGTAAAGTCGCCTTTGAAGCTGCTAAACAATATTGATGTTTCATTCACCTGTACACATCCAGCGTGAACAAATATATTGAACTGCATATAGTGCAAATGTCTGAGCACGCCAGTGCAGCGAGGTACATGTTGACGGCCACCGTACGCATCGTGGGTCGACTGTAGACTGACAACACGAGCATGTTGGCAAACAAGCCGAATACTCCGATGAATGGCAGTAGTACGCCGACTATGGCTAGTTTGTAGTTGTAGTACAATTCGTTACTGCCGGTGTACATTTTGTCAAAGTAGCACTTTCGTATGCGATGTTGCATAACCATGGGCACTGCGGTAGTTGGTGATATGAGATCGCTGACGTTGGTAAGCAGGAGAAACGAATCATTTTCACTCATTTTGACTCAGGCAGATTGAGTAAAAAATGGTGTTCTTTGAACTTTTTCTGAAAAGAGAGCAGGTTTTCAAAACACGCTTCCTTGTTCGTGAACAGAAGACAAAAAAACCAATTGGTCACTGATTGGTGACCCCATCAGGGCCAACCACACAGCATCGATCTCACTCCCTGGCGATTGCCCAATCTTGTTAAGACAAATAAAGCACGTCAAACATTTATAACCCCAGACTGTTTTCGTTTGAAAAAATGTACCACACGGATTTGAACCACTGTCGAAATATGTGCATTTCCATAAAAAACCACCATCCAAGCACAGGCTCTATCCGGCCAGAAACAAAACAAAGTGGCGCTGCTCCGCGGTGTGATGCCAAAAGTTTTAAGCAACAGCGCATAAGCAATGGTCGTCACCGGGGGGCGTTTAATAGCGTCAACTTGCCCAAATCCGCGCGTTGCACGTATATGTATAAATATGTAAGTTAAGTGTTCGCTTTACCAGCTGTCGTTTAGGCGTCAAGATGAGTGTGCGTGTATCATGACTCGGTGGGTGGCCGACAGCCGTTTCAAAGTGCATTGCCGCTCATGCCAGCCCATTGTAAACTTGGGGAATTGGAAAGTGGGTGATGCAAGCAGTCGACCGTAAGGGACACCATGTTATGGACACCACGCGTCAACCACGACAGCGCTATGTTTAGCTTCCTCCAGTCACTGAGCTGTAGTGTTGACGACAAGATTTGGCTATCTGACTTGACCGCGGTGAGCCGTACCACCGGTGTTCAGAGATCGACTCAATGCTACAATCTACGGACTAAACCTAAAATGCCTGCCGGTAAATGTGGCTATGAAACACTAGCAATGCGCCAACACTGCGAACTACAAAAACAATGTCATCGTTATGCGTCACCCACACTACAACTAGCCTCAACCGCGAATGCATTGACAGCTCTGCTGCACAAGCCGTCATTGCATAATAACCTTTTGCGGATGGAGATCATTACATCCTCGACAATAAACGTTCAAAGATATCAAAGGCCTTGGGGTGCAGATGAGACCGTGTTTGAAACATTGTGTTTTTCACGTTTCAAAGTGTTGTCCAACTGACGTGAAATCCAAATATTCAATCTGGAACTATGCCACCCAAAGCTTTGCACGCACAAAGACAACAAGCACCAAAAATGTTTAGGTTTATTCGCTAGTTTACATCCATTAGGACTGGCCCCAGAGAGCGTGGCAAAAAATCAGTACATGACTTTCGAAAAGTAATACGATAACTCATTAACAAACTAGGTGGCTAAGTATTTGTTCAAAACGCAGCATTTTCTCTAAGACCAGGCAATATATTTGACGAAGCGCCGTGCGGTGAACCTCAAATCATGAAAAGTGAACTTTACACTCGGGCCATCTGTGTGTTTTAGTAAGATCTATGACGTTTACCCAGTAGCAATGATAATGAAAGTTTGTAATTGATATATACGACTGGCCACACAGAAATCGTCAAGAATTAGGGAAGCAAAATGGACAAGCTGTCGCTTCACTGTAACACATCACTTTGGTAAAAGATGGACCACCTTCATACAAGCGGCACTACATCATACCCACCTGTAAAACCATGCATAATTATGTCCGTTTCCGCTGTGACTGCCCCGTTCAGAAGTTACTTTACCTTACGCCTGCTGCTAATTTTTTAATGGGGTCTCAACCGGATGCTTATTCGCACTATTCTTACAAGCTGAAATCATAAATGTTCAGCACGCTGATATTAGTGTAACAACCCGTGTGAACCAAAACAAACAGAGGTACAAATCTCCTATAGTTCTAATTTTGCAAGCGCCATACATACATAGTTACACTGTTGATGAACCCAGGATTAGAACAGCGCTGTTTCTATTGGCCATGTAATGTAAGAAGGGAAAAAATCCTTGAAACCAGGCTTATTGTAATGTCGTCAACACAAGTAGAACACAGTCGACGCGTGCCATGTTGCGGTCACTCAGGGCTTGCGTCGGCTGCGATTATCTTCGAGTTGCGTCGACTACATTACAATTAGTCTGAGGGTCAAAGGCAGATAAAAGCAACTGCGTAACGCGCTGTTTGTTTTTAATTGGACACTAAGATTGGAAACAAGAGGGCAACGTGACCGTGATATAGTATGTAGTTGAGCATCAAGGCTGGCTGTAGATGCTGTTCCATTTACCTTATTTAACTTCAGGACAGACCAGGGAGACAGGACCCGGAAAAGTTTAAGGCTATGTAAATTGGAGAGCCCCACTTCGGTATCAGATGACATCAAACGCAAAAAGAAACATTTCCCAGATCGATTTCCAGATGCAAAGCATCCAATTTCTGCTTATCTGAAAAAACTGTAACTCTACCCATTTACATGCAACAGCTTGGTATGTATGTACAACACACTGTGTGCGATAATCAGGACAAGTGTTTTACATGTTTAACGGTCGAAACCCCACTGGAAGAGGATGAAAAATGGCTGGACTGCCAAGATGTCACAGTGTGGCAGAAAAGTACTTTTTCATCGTCTCACATTTCAAACGGCCAGACAGACAGCAGATGGTCGAGAGGGAACACTTTGGAACACGCTTTTATCCCGACAGTTCTTCCAACTTCTTTCAGATATTCCACCAGCAGCAACCCAGCAAAACATATGTCCCACGAGACGAGACTTTTCTCCGAAATCCGAGATGCCATGCTGGATCGGTTGTTCTCTTTAGTTTGGAGGAATAGTATGGTAATCGCATACGACTGTCCCAGGGTTTTTTGTCACGAACAACCTCATGTCCGCACTAGAACATACGAAATTATGCCTTCTGGCCACTTTTCTACACTTACAAACGCTAGATCTGGTGATGTTTCAATAGATAACGGCTGAGAATAGATGCATTCATTGACAGATTCAATGTAACATATATGTACATATGTATGTATGCATGATGTGACCGATTGCTTGTGCATCAGTCTGGCTGGCCTCAGTTTGGTGAGTACCTAAACAAATCAGAATATTTTCTTGTTATTATCTGGACGACAGAGTTAACAGGTTACGTGCACATTGGTCGGTATCAAACTTGTGGATCGGATCGGATTAGCTCTCATTCTTATGTGTTCACACTATTTGGAAAGGGTACCACTCCCTCCCAGCGTAAAGTTCTTCAAAAATGCCAATACCTTAAGTATAGAGGCACAAGGCAGCAACGCTCGAATCGATACAAAAAAAGTCACGTGACCGACACATATTCGATCCGAGCACCAGGTTTGACACTAGCCAGCCATTGCAAGGCAAAGTTAATCACAGGCATTATGAACAAACATGGTTAGTAGTGCGGTGCTGAGTGGCGAAGGGATGAAAGTGCGTAGGCTCAGGGCTATGTAAATAAGACACAAAGGTTTCCACAGAGGTCATGTGGCGTTTTGTGATGCTGTTACGGCATCTGGGGGAAGTTCTGAAGTCATTTGAGTAAGTCCTACAATGTATAATGTCGTCTCCATGTGTAACTGCTGTATAAGGTGCACACCACACTTCTGTGGCGAGCTTTTGCAAGCTTCTGCACAGCACTTGTTGTTGTATGTGCAATCAGGATCCGTGGCAAAATTTGGAGATTCTGTTGGAAGAGAGCCGAAACTTGGTGCCATCCGTGCCGAAACACAGACGCAGTGGCAACTGAACAAAATGAGGATATCAAACGGAATTAGCCATGAAATTTGCGTATTTGATACAGAAGTTTGTTGACAGCAGTGGAGAGGTTTTATTGAATTCGGTACGGATGCTGTGACGGTGCTCTTGGAAATACTATAAAATGGGAAACCTGCATGCGTGCGGCTTGTGCATGATAAAGCTTAGGATCAACGTAATATGTATATTAGCTATGCGTGGTTGTGGTCGACAATCTCAAGTACTAGAAAACACAGTAATATCAAACCGTAATGTGGAAAATCCACAACAACTGAACGTTGGACCGATGTTGATTTTCTTAATTTGCGCAAATGAATCTATCAACAACTCACACACTGGTGGGTGGAATTTGTACTAAAACGTTGGCAAACCGCACATAACTTGTTATTCGTTTTTCGGAACAAGAACCAAAATTTTATCCGCGCGGTTTGCATCCCCTCATCTGGTGTGTAGTGCCTGGCACATACTGTAGTGCCCAATGTGCACATGGCGTGAGGATGCAATCTGTATCAACAGGTCACGTGCAAGCAATTTGCGAAATTGAAAAACTTGTTGCAAATTGTGTACATAACAATGTTAGCAAAGGCTTTTTAGTTCACTGGAATGAAATCCCCTGTCCTAAAATTTTTTGTTCCCCTCCCTGCCGAATTGAAAGAACCCAAGGAAAAGGATCAGATCAGATGCCTTATTAATCTTGCGGCACCAGCCAGCAACACCACACATTATACAAAAGCTTGGGGTTCATAACCTACGTTGTGGACCACTGAAGCATATCAGAAATAATAGGATATCACACATAAAGAGTACTGTGGCTCACACAAAATGTATAATTTCTCTTCCAAGAACAAAACAAAAATAATCAAATATACATTTCGAACGGGTATTTATTTCTGGTTCAAAAGCCAACTTTGGTGCACCGGAAACTTGCATGGAACCAATTCCACGCGACGGCATAGGGCAAAAGGGGTTTGTTCTGTCTGCTGTGAACACGATAAAATAATGTAACCCATCGCCGCCCAGTGTAATTTTATGCCCAAGGAAGGAAATGAGATAAAATCATACATTTGAGGCCGTCATGATCCCGTTCGGGCTCTAGTGCGCTGCATTTGGCATAACCATGAACTTTGAACTGAACCAAACGTTATTGGCACTTACCCTGAGGCAAAGAACAAGGAAACTAAGCCTGTAAACGTTCCCAAATGATCTAAACAGCTGTTCGCTAATGGACACACGCATAAAATGGCGTGCCACGTGCATGCGCGCCCGATTTTCGCTTTCGGACCCTCGGACCACCCAGCAAGTGCCATGTGCTTTACGAACATTGTCGTGACGTAAATTCTAGTTCGTGCAGGGTCTCCACCTCTGACCGGATCATAAAAATGAGCACAAAACAAAGTTGAAATAGTGTTCACGACTGGATTAGCCTTTGAAATGCGTGCATAGCCTTGGAAAATGAACGTGCGCAAGTCTTGAGACCAAACAAACCTCACAGCCGGATCAAAAAGTTTATGCGCGCAAGTCGTGTGGTTTTTCGTGTTCTGGTGGTGAGCAGTTGTAGAAAGAACAAACAAACCAAATGATAAAAAAATTTAAAAAATCGGGCAAAGGCTAATCGGTTCCATAGCATGAGTTTTTGAAACTTGAACTTATTTGAAAAGCGGCCGCGAACTGAAACCAACTATGGGTGTCCGTATGAAGCCTGAATGCAAGAAGTGGGAGTCACAAAGGCTAATAATCATACATCTTCGCTCATTGTCCAAAACAGTGCGCAAAAGCCGGAGTGCATAAAAAGTTTTTACGCGTTTTGAATTGATTGGTTTGTGATGGAGGCGCACAGATATACAATGCGCAGGAGCACGCACAGTCAAAATGGCGCGCTGAAGTTGGAATGACGTAGACCTGCAGCGACTTATAGGACGAATTTAGGGTTCGTTTCAAGCAAATTAAAAGATGAGGCAAAACACCGTCCGTTAAGATCAATTTCGAAATTGCAGTTATTTATAGAATGTTGCTAAACCACCAGAACATGTAAAAAAAACTATTTGACCAAAATCATGTTTGCTAAATTGTGGGGTATTTTCTCGATTTAGCAGTTAGACATCCGCTTTGAAAGACTGCAGGAATTTTGCGAGTGCAATAATTTTACCAGTGGCCGGACAAACACATAAAAAACCAAAGAACGGATCTTATGGCATTGGTGCTGCGCCATCTGCATCCTGTGTCTGGGCCTGGGACCCAGCTGTTGCCCCACAAGCCCTGGAGAAATTAGAAAAAGCCAAATTGCAACTTTGTAACGCATGAGGGTAAAGCTGCATGAGCCGTTTTAACTGTTTTTGAAGAGTTATTGCTCATTACGGATTTCGCGGCTAAAATAGCGGAACACAAAGGTTTATGAACTTTTTAACACTTTCTACGATTGGTTGGTGAAACATTTCCCGCTTTCTGCAATAATGTTAGACGATGGCATAAAATGTGTGGCATAAGTAAGGAGATTGGAGCAGCGAAAAACATTTGGAGGCGAATTTGCCAGAGGCGTTCGTATTGACGAGTTCCGGAGCCCCGGTCTGTCTGCGGGGCGAAACCGACCAGCATTATTGCACTCAATAGAATAGGGAGCCTCTTTGTTTTTTCAGCTGCTGTTTTATCTTTTTATACGTCATTGAGACGGGAAGGTGAATGTTCCTACATCGATGTATAGTGTGTTTTGCCGCAGGATTTCAAAAACGAGTAGGACTGATACTGAAACTAAAAAACTTTGACGTCTGTGACGGTAGCTGTAATGATTATCAGCCGACCATAACCATGTATCAGTTGGCCGGAAAGACTAGTTAATTATAAGACAGTCGCGGTGCCAAACTGCGGTCTTACATCATGTCAATGTGTCTTCGCAGTCACAGTACCAGCTGCAACTGTGGGTGCAGTCTGCCTTTACGCGTGCAGTACGCGTGCACGCCTTTGACGCCTGCACACACAAAGCATAGGAGGCCGACTGCACCACATGCACCGCGTGCACAGTGCTGAAGCGATCAAGGGCGTGCACGCAGGCGTTAAATGCGTGCATGCGAACATGCAGAATTCACCCAAAGTTGCAACTGGTACTGTACCAGATGATAGTAGCACCTCAAAGTGTCTTTTCTTTACTCACGATGGTAAAAATATATGTGCCACATTTTTTGGAAGACTGGTCCCTAAAATACACAATATCCACGTGCATGCGCATGCGGAAACAAAAAAAAACAAGAAAAAATGATGCCAACGTGCCATATTTCGTCTCCTGGTATTGAAGAAAGGCAAGTGCGCCCACCATGGTGGTCAGCCTCGGGATCCAGCCGACAGGCAATACGCAACATGAGAGGAACCACCCTATGTAAGGTGTACCGATGGCAGGGTCGGCAGGGGTGCATAATTTATATTGTTTTCGGACGCCACAATTCACGCCCTATGAACTTGGCGCATCAGATCAGTTTCGTAACATGTGGATATGTATATTTGGGGCTAGGGTTAGAAATTCATGGTGTTGGTTGTTTTACCACGTGGATAGGTAGCCTATGAGATGGGACTTGGCTTATGAACCCCGTTATGTTCGTATCACAAGGTGCCAAATATGAGCTAATGCAATATCCAAAGCATGCGGGATCGACTCGGGCCAATAATAATGGATAGGCGTCGCTATAGTTAAAAAAATGCCGCGCTTCATGAAAATATGGAGGCTGTGTGCACCTTTTTAACTGGACAATGTATGTGTGTGATTCACAAAATATTCAAACTCGTTCATAAGTTGTTGGCCTTGGAAGTGTGATCATGTGTACCTAACGTGGCCACAATGATCACAACTTGAGCCCAATCAACTTCGATCTAATCACAATGATGTGCCTACTCTCCGGGAAATTTTGGCCAGATTTTACCGAATTCGGTAAAATTTTTACAGATTCTCGTTAAAATTTTGAGCACATAAACTGTCTGTAAACTTTACAGACTGTCTGTAAAATATTGCGTGTGTTTCATAGTAGCTTGCGTTTTACAGAGTGTTGGTAAATTTACAGACTGTTGGTAAAATTGGGACTTTACAGACTTTGTCTGTGATTTTATTTCTATTGCAACATGGCTGTTTGCCTTTATAACATCACTTGCAACATTTACACCATGGCAACGTATGTACAAGTAGAATGTCAGTATTGTGCTGAGCTTATCACATACCATAATGCGAATTAAGCTGAGAACAATCCAATTGGGAAATCAAAAAGAAACACCATAGTGTACAGTAAGACACTGAGCGTCAGGTGTGGATACGCAACAACATTTTAATGAAGGGCAAAACTAAGAAAAAAATATCAAAATCAAAATTACGCAAACACACTATGGCATGCGCGCTCTCAAGCAGCAGTTTAGGCTTTGAATTTGACATCGGTAGTAAGCATAGTATCCCATAGCAAGTCTGAACCGCTGCATTGGGCAAGATATAGCAGAAATGGCACATTATTTTTCAAGCTCAACTTATTTGGCGAGTTGTCGTACAAAATGAAAAATAATGCGTTGAGTTTAGTGTGAGACGGGTGTTGATAAAGACGTCGATTTTCCGATACGCACTCGTCTGTCTGATCAGTCGGACCGCGGCCGAGGAGACACAATCTTGAATTGACTGGCAATCGAATGGTCAGGTCCTGCAAAAGCGAACCTTGATTGCATTTTGAAGCGAATAAACATGAGTACAACCAAGTTAAAATCAAGCAGGAAAGAGAAAGCGGTTGAATCAACACGACAAACCTGAAGTGAAATCGTGATCAAATTCCATATTTAACGGCAAACATTTTTTGAGTTTTTATCCTGTTTTGCGTGGATTTTCCGCCGAAGATGAGATGAATCTTGCAAAAATTGCAAAACATTGTGCATCGGAATGATTATTTTGGTTGTTGCTTTACAAATTATACACTTCCAACATTATAAAGCAGTTAAGGGTGACAACACAATCATCAATACATGCAGGTAAAACATGGCTGATTCCCGCGCTTTTTACCAAATTTTACAGACTGTTTGTATTCGTTACAGATCGTCTGTAATTTTTACAAACAGTTAGTACAAATTACAGACAGTTTGTGTTTTCAAGGTTTACCGACACTCTCGGTAAAATTATTTTACAGACTCTTCCCGGAGAGTATGTAAAAACTGGCAATGCACATGAAACCAGGATGAAAATGTGGCCCATGCCCGCCCATTTCAAGTGCCAGGTCATGCAAAACTGGTGCGCATTGTGACCATCGGGCTAACCCCATTGATGTAGTCGTCGCATAGGAGATAAATACATGCCATATCAACGTTTGTGCAACTTGTGAACAAAAGAAAAATAATTGTTCGAAGACACAGTATTTGCCAAGTTGGCCAGCGAGATAACTTGGCAAATATACGTACTTGGCCAGCGCTTGGGCTGAGACAACAACAAAGAGTTGTGTTGCACACCAAGGTGCTGGGTCATCATTTTTTCGTCTTTATGCTATTAGTCTGCACAGCTGGTGTTAATTTTCGGTTGCTTTTGTAAAGCTGGTTTTATATGGTTGCAAGATTCTGGCTGGAAAAGCCTCGTTCCGTGAACCAAGAGCTCGAGGAACCTGAGCTGAATGAAACAGCGCGTTTCTCCTGTTTGAAACTTCTTGGTGCAAGCCAGACAGCAGGTTCGTCCATTAAAGCAGCCGGTAGCGGGTATACTTTTGCAGTAATTGTACCATATACATTGGACACCTTATGATGTATGGTGCACCACCATGCTACTCAAGCTGCTTTGGACACAATTCAACAAACATTTCTCTCTCGGCGCAATATTTTTTTGCTGCGATGGCTAATGATGTCCAGTTGTTTTTCGCCGAAAAAACCAGCACAAGTTTGCAAAATCAGAAGCGTTCGCTCCACTGTGTTTTTTCGTCATTGGTATTTTGTTTTAGTGCACAAAGTGCCGCTGTGGGGCACAAACCCGACTATGACGGATAAGACAGCGGTAAAAAAGCACAACAGAAAGTGAGGAGACGAAGGAAACCCGAATCAGTCTCTGGGCGTGAGCTCGCAAGTCCAAAGTCTTGGAAAATGAAGTTAGAAAGAAACACAGAATAAAAGTAATGCACAGCACTTTTTTGAAAATCTTTTTGCATCGCTGTTTTACCCAATAATGGCAACATAACAACTATTCAAGAATGTTTGCGTTCGAACAACAAAGTTCCTCATGCGACCGGAGGGGGTGGCCCTTTCCTTCCTTTTCGACCAAAAATCGGACGGCACTGCACCAGCCGACCTGGGCTGTCTCGCATATAACATTAGCCAATGCTCTGAACGGTCGACTTTGTGGAAGAAAAAAGTTTGTTCCAAAAAGCCGCTCAAATATCGCTTGTTTCCAAAAAAAGTTTGCCTCTTGAACCCAGGGGCTTTTCTGCTATGTATTAGGTACATTATGTATAAATCGAGGGTTCCTCATTGTGTTGGGTAACTGGCATTCCTCTTCTGATGTCGTCAGCGCGTTCAAACTACAGTAACCCAGCACGTCACGCTTGGACGCTGTTACTACGAGCAATAAATTACGGTCCTCCGCTTGATCGGCCCACAAACATAAGAAAGTTGAGCGACTTTGAGGACGCAGGGGATGGGGGCTAAGCCTAAAAATAGTGTCCGCACCCACGCAACGCACTCTGTCGGTTGTTTGTCAGGTGACACTCAATGAAATTGAATTGACAGTGCGGTTGACTGGGACCACAACTTGCATGGAAGTACATAACTCGCTGCTCAAGAAGTACTGAGCACACATGTATATGTAGATGAGTTGCAGTGAACAAACCAGTGTCAATTTATAGTCCCACGAGTCCACATTGTGGTGTAGTACATACCATTCATGAATACATTCATCAGCAGAGCTGCCATTGCACCCCCATAAAAGTTGCTTTCGCGTCTTGCGTGTTTGCGGTGCCTTTTCATCATAAAGTGCCTGCTGACCGGACGAACTAAAATGTTTCAACCTGGGAGGTCCCCTTTGCCCACAGGCCCCGCAAAAGCAAGCACTCTCCAGTGCACAAGAATAACAATTTTGAATTGTCACGAGCTAAACGTTAAGTTTGTCGGAAAACCTCACGTTGCAATACAGTCTTCTGTTAACGGGGTTCTGTCCTAATTCGTTCGCGATTAACATGAACTTTAGAATCAGTTATCGTGTGATATTCAGATCAACCTTGAGCCTCAATGTTTTCCCCGTCGTAAACCACGTGACCTGATCACTTGACATTAATCCTTGACATGGCTTGCCAAAGTGGGCAAGCGACAATCACAGCTGCCAACTTTTGCCTTATGCTTACTTAGCTGGTAGCGTGGAAACTTTGAGAACAAGTTTCAGCAACTTTGAGTTTGATCACTCCAGCGGAATGTGAAATATTGTCGATACGGAAGACGTCTCTGTTGTGGTAACGTGAATCAACCGAACACTAAAATTAACGTGGAACTATGTATTTCAGTGCACGAACCTGATTTTTTGATTTTAGATTCTGGTCTAATTTTTATCCTTTATTTGTGTGTTGAACAAGACTCACACGCCATAAATTCATAAATAAGACAATGAGCCATCATGTTTTACCAAACAACAAATATATAGGAATGAAAAGAAGTCACACACACAGAACTGAAGTCGTACTTATCAGTTCGGCCTTGGAAAAAGTCGGACCGGACCAACCCCGATCGACATAAGTTTCTTATCACGATATCAAACAAAAAACCCTTATTCAAAACGGTTCACCGTCATCATTGGGACTAGTGGGTGAGTCCAAGCTGGTCTGATGGTCCATGAAACATTCATCGTTGAGCGAAGTTCCGGAAGCGAAATCGCTTGTGGACGGGAACGGGGGTTGGGAATCGGCAGATGGTTTCATGCTCGGGCTGGACAGCGGAGAGGAGGCGAGAGGTCGACGACAGCCTGAAACGTCAGGTTCAAAGGCACTGTTGTGGTGCAATCCATACTGATGACAACTTGGTGCACCACTGGCCAGTAAAACTATGAAGATGATCTCGAAAGCTTGCGATCATAAACCCGTTCTTCACGTTGTCTAAACCTGCCAATGGTGGTGTGAGCGGACTGATTGGTGGAATGAACCCTCGGTTTTCATTTTCACGAATCCAGTTGCACAGATGTTTCAGGCGACGTTCTTTTGATCGACGGTTTTGGAACCAGACCTGGGAACCAAACGTGAACGTTCGTGGGAAGCTGCATTATAATACCTAATTTCCAAATACGTCCAAAAGAAGCTGACCTTTTCTGTTATCATGCCCATCAGTCACATAGTCACCTAACAGGGAATAAAAATGACCGCTTTGTAAAATTGTTCTCATGTACCTGAATGACCCTCATGGTGAGTCCAGTCTCCAACGCCAACTTGGCACGGGCGTGTTTCGATGGTTTGGGTGTGGCCGTAAAGATACGATTCAGAACATCCAATTGGTTTTGTTTGATTGTTGTTCGTGGTCCGCGACGTTTCAGGTACTTCATGTCGTCGCCGAAATAATCTGAAATTTGTTTTTCTTCTTTCTGACAGTTGAGTTCTGAGCTACCTACATATGTGAGTTCAGCAGCAATAGATGAGTATGATGACAATGATTGAGCGGTATACCGGTGAATATATATACGCTCGCCCTGATCCTGGCGGTCCTCATGCGACGAACTGGTGGTGCGAGGTACAACTTACAGACAGCAACTTTTGAAAATATTAAGTTTAGAAAATTATGGACAACCAAAATTCCTGATTTATCAAGCCGAGTGTTCGACAAACCTCCAGCACACGACGAGTACATCATGGAATCATTGTCATACATGGATTGCATGTTACCGATTGTGTCCTCGATTTTGGGCATTTTGAAGGACATAGACAATTTTGGCTGGTCGACCACCAAGTTGCTGTCGAAATTAGGCTCACTACTGGTTGAGGTCTGGTCTTTGTCGCCAGCAGGGGTTGACTCTGGAAACAGGGGTGTTTTTTGAAATAATGGCACTTTTTTGGAGGTCATATGACTATCTTTCACTAACGATGTCCTGGTGCACCATCTGTTGGTCAATGCACAAACCAAAAGCATACGGCCAAACCCACTATTGATTTCAAATTGTGGTTTGGCGGAGTCCTGTATTTATGTCCTGTATACACGTCAACATGGTATCAACATAACAACGTCAGTTTGACATCGGGTTCGAAAATGACAGAAAATCCACAAACTCACCAAAATGACTATGGCAGGCAACCGTGTGCATCTCATAATTCACCAATATCTTGTCTCCCGGACACAACGGCCGGCCACATTGCACACAACAATGACAGTGAGTGTGAAACATCACTTGGTCCGTGATCTTGTACACCACATCCGTGGGACTGATGCCTTGGCCGCAGCCGGTGCATTGGTAGATACTGAACTGTCTGAAATGTTGAAATCGATTTTTAAAGCTTTGATGAACAGTTTCATTTTGATGAATTTTTCAAGCACGAAGGGAAACAAAAATTGCAGCTTGCAAGAAGCAAGTGTCGTGTTTTCATGAAACATAAGCGAACCGTGAGTGCCCTGTCTCACACAAGTTCTGAGCCAACTGTGTGATTTTTTCCAGGCATCTACTGGGTTTGCTCAACGCCTCCAACACTCTTTTGTAATGTTTTAGGTGGAGTAAACACTTCTTGTACAGTCCAACCACGAGCTCATGAGACCTTTTTTGAAGTTGGCTTAGAACGATCCAACAACATTCCACGTGTTTCGAAAACAAAAGAAAGAGAATTTGTGTAGTCGAGCGGAACACCACCAGGGGGACTGATCAGTGATCATACAGTACAGTACACACCTGTAGTAATGCAGTCGACAATACAGCTGGCCAGCGCGTTCGAAACAGGATTCAGTGAGTTCTTGTCCGCACGCCACACATTTCACGCAGGTCTCATGCCAGTTGCGGTCATGCACTCGCAGCAGGTATGGGTCGAGAATGGCAGTGCTGCAGCCTGCAAATAAATGACAATGAACAAAATGAATTGAAAAAACATTGAATGTTTGAGCATTTACAAACGAAACGCAGCACCAACCGGCGCATTTCCCCATTGTACCGTCATCGGCAACCATCGTGCCGTCGCTGCCCGGGTATACGGTATCGCCGTTTTCATCAACGGTCAACACCGACAGCATTTGGTCCATCGTTTTTTGCCAAATTTTCGGAATTTCAAAAAAATGGCGAAGAACAAGCAATCCGTAAAAGCACGCAAGCCGCTATAAGCCACCAAATAAGGCAAACACTAACTCATTCGAAACAAAATGAACAGCTACTGTGAACCAGCCATACATACATACTGTACATACATACATAGTAGCCAGCTTCTACAGTAGGTGACATATTGACCAAAGTCTAATGTGACAGCTTACAAACAGACACCACATGATGTGCATGTGCATAATTCACCAATGCATTATTGATTAGGGGGTTGGGTCCGGCTTCGGGTTACGGTAGGTCTGACACATTCAGCGTTTGCAAGGAAATTGGACAGGGTGTTCCAAGACAAAATTGGCTTCGGTCCTGGTTTCATTATCATTATGTGGCTTTGACAAGGTGTGCTGAAAGCAAGGGGAAGTGATGTTTGCTCCCACTTGACTTTCTCTGCGATGAGGGCAACAAACCATTTCTCAACTGATTTCATCTTCGACACCCCGTTACCGCATTGACCCAGGAAGGTAAAAGACATTGAATACAACAGGATGGGTACTTTTGAAACACCCTAAATGTTTGTGATTGGTGTCATATCCTTCCGTAGTGCATTTGTATAAACTTTCCATGCATTTTGAAGTAGGTATGGTTGTTTGTGATCACGACGAACAAATAACGTCATCAACGTAATGTTTATTTCGGCTGCCAAATGTTCCAGGGCGCAGTTTTGATACATAGGGTGGAATTTTCGAAACGGTGTAAAGGTCAGTTGGGCGTAAAGGTCGATGTAAAGTTCGGTCGAAAGCTCGGTCGGCGTAGCTCGGTGTAGACGTGAAACATTGCCTGTTATTAACGTGGAATGTTTCAAGTTTACACCGAGGTCTATGACACTGAGCTGTCGACCGAGCTTTCCACCGACCTTTACACCCAACTGACCTTTACACCGTTTCGAAAATATCACCCATGGTCACATGATAAAAAACATTATTGCTTTCATTTCAAAACGCTCATCAAAATTTAAAAAAAATATAAGAAACCAAATTGTGGCGACATAATGTGGATAAGCATAACTCAAACACGCAAAGCCGGATTGCACATCCCATTGCGATGGTCCCCTTGGGACTTGGGTGAGGCCTCTCTACGTGTCGCATTACGTGACCCATTAGTGCATGTGCATGATGTTCATGCTGTTTACACTCATCAATTGCCCGTGGTGTGAATCAATATTGATAAGTGACGCCTCTATTTCTGTTGCAATGATGACGACACCTGTTTTGTTGGTGTTTGTTTATGACAGCTTGTATCTGAATGTTTCATACCGTGACCATGCCCAATTTATGAATGTATTTTGTGATGTTGGCTGCGAGTGGGTTCGAAAGTGGAAATTGCAGGAAAGCGGCGTGTGAAATTTAGCTGAACATCTGTGCTACCGCATAACCTTTGCTAGTGACTTATTCATGTGAAGCGCATCTTGGCGCATTATCTCGCTATGATAATGTCGTAATTTGTCACAATAATTTGACTCAACCGAACGAATAATTGACAGTTTATATTTAATACGGGTGCAAAATACATAAGGTAACACAGTTCAGTTCGAAAAATCAAGAAAAACACTGGACAGCAGTAACAAAAAACGATACAACACAGTGACAAACACTTACACAAAGGGTACAGACCACACTGGAAATATTCCGGTTGCAAGCTATCTTATTCTACTTTAAGCTCCCATTTACATAAATATGGGTGGAATTTTCGAAACGGTGTAAAGGTCAGTTGGGCGTAAAGGTCGGTGTAATGTTCGGTCGAAAGCTCGGTCGGAGCAGCTCGGTGTAAACGTGAAACATTGCCTGTTATTAACGTGGAATGTTTCAAGTTTACACCGAGGTCTATCACACTGAGCTGTCGACCGAGCTTTCCACCGACCTTTACACCCAACTGACCTTTACACCGTTTCGAAAATATCACCCTATACCAGAACCAGACAATCGTAAACCAGGGTGACTTTCAATAAGCGAGAGAAGGCAACGTGTTTATTTGTTGGTTTTTAAAGTCGGATATCACAATAATTGAGTTCTATCTTATTGGAAAAATAACAAATGGTGGATAACACAAGAAAAAACAGAAACCGTTGCAAAACGAGACCAAATAACCTGTGTACGTATCAGTGAAAATGGAGAAAATGCACTGGAAAATTTAAGAATCATTATCATTTTCAGGTAAAATAAGCCAATTTTTTGGAAAGAATTTGTAACACTAAATTTTCATCAACAACAAAAGAACAACGGTTTATACATTGCAATTACCTGTTGTGCAAAATCAAGAACTGCTCGTTTTGAACCCCACATAAGGATAACCATCACCTGCATTCATTTACTATTTACGAAAATAATAAGAATTACAAATTTACACAACCCGCGTGATATTGGAGGATATCCGAACTAACGTTTCTTTACCCAAAAACGGCGGTACAAAATCAATAATATCAAACAAAACAGTACAAAAATAATAATACACATTGGGATCAAACATATACGGTGGAATCACACAGGAAAAATGATGATAGCCTGGATAAATCCATTCCCACTTCGGAAAACGTACAGTGATTCTCTTGCTTTGCATCAATGTTTCACGTGCTAATGTCCTTATTGAACAGTGATTTGATGTACTCGACGGCGGACGTGAACTGAGTCCACCAGTAGGCATCCACGCCACTCATGTGACGCTCGTAGAAACCACGCACGTACTCGATGTTGGACAGCAGCGCCGATGGGTTGGCCTGAAAGAATTTGGGGTCTTGTAGCTTTTCTTTAATTTTGAATGTTCAAGCGATTGCAGATTACGGACTGAAAACGCAAGTGATGCTCTCGTGAAAGAGCGAACAGGCAAGTTGCACCACATACCAACTAAATCACTCACATTCGTGTTTTGTTGCAGTTCATTTGATTAATTCAGCCATTTTGCAGCTAACTGTCGTGGAACCCGTTTAGTCATAAAAAACCTGGAATTATGAACTCACTTGAATCAAGACAAACACCAGAATCGGTGTGATATGATCGGCGGCTGGTGCCTGACCCTGCAAGGCCAGCAGACACAATTGTTCGATCGTGGTACAACAGCGCACGATACATGCCAGTTTGTCACGCGGCGATTTGTAGACATTGATCAACGAAATGGCCGCCTGTGCCGACGGCCACGGGCATTCGGCTAACAGCATCTGAAATCGCACATCACAGACTGATTTCGAAATTTTCGCTGAGTCACATTATCGAACAAAAAGCAAACTAAGAAACAATGTGTGGCAAGCGTAGTTCGACTATTTTAGTTGCAGCACACCGACCGTTGGTATGCCGAGAGCCGGATGCGTCGGCGTCATTCGCTTTGCCAATTTCTTCATGTGTTCGTGCAGCATCCTGCAATGATTCTCAGTAAAATGAGGGCCAAAAACGCCACAAAACTGCGCAAAAATCAGAACTCACTGGTCCCGATGTACATCTGCATCACCATTTGGGTACAACGCAGCCACATAGATTTGCGCAAACAACATTCGCTCAAGCGCCGTGTGCGCGCGACTGAAAATCACACATAATTGATACTTTTTGCAATTATTTGTCAAAAAGTGCTGTTGTACAAAATTCAAACCTGATTTGCGTCTCATCCGCGGCACTCCATTGCCTTTCATCGCGCATGAGTGCATACAGCTGCGACAAAATTTGCTCCACCAGATCCGTCTGCACAAAATTACTGTTTATTTTTCATTCTTGGTTTTTGTTTTTTTGTTGATGAAACTCACCGATTGGGATTTCTACCGAATCGACAAGTTACTAGTTTCAGGGTCTAGTCATATTCGCGTGAAACACAATCCACCCGGTCGTCCAAGCACGAAACCAAGCACACGACATCGTTACAAAACATTGACGTACCTTTTCATCAGTCATCACCAACTGCTGGAATTCAGTCATGAACTTGCGTAACGTCGCCTCGTGTCGTGTCAGGAAGAGTCGAACCAGTACTTCGATCATGCATTCAACGCTCAACGTGTGTTCGCTGAAATATTAGACACCAGCTGATTATTTTTATTGAGCGTTTTACACAAAATCGTTGGGCCGATTCAACCATTTCGTTTTTGTAAGCGGACTCTGGAATCTGTCAATTTTTGTTCAGGAAGTATTTGCTTGGGACAGAGTTGGACCAGTTTTGACCAGACATGAGGTGTTTTAGGCTGATCAAGATTAGTGATTCGGCTCCGAGGATGCGAAAAGTTGACGGCCTGTTGCGTGCAAATCGGGTGCTATAATCTCAAACCACGACAAGCACAGTCCCCCTGAAGCAGAACTGCCCACTGGTCATCACAACGTACCGTTGCACCCTGACCAACAATCTGTCGGTGAACGCTCGCATGTGCAACAGAGTCACCCTCGACTGTTGCAGGTAATTGACGTAGGACGACCGCAATCGATGTTCCTCTTTGATGCTTCGAATCAATTTTCGCACTCTGCATTTATCAAAAATTGTCTTGTCTCGCGTTTCCTTGAAAACTCAGGCAAACACTTACGCAGAATTATCGAACATTGCCAAACAGCGCAACACCTCGTGCAATTGCGCACACAATGCGGTTTGCTGAGTGTTGGTCGCCTCGGCCAGCAGCAGACGTAACAAGCGCATTAGTTCATCCGTGATTTTTGCTTTGCTGAAAAAAAGCAAATAGCAACCGTTCAAAAAAAGAAAACGAAAGAGGCATCATCAGAAAAGTAGAGCTTACGATTGTTGTCCCATTAATCCGGCTGATTGGGCTGTCGGTTGATTCAGTGCCTGCAAGTCAACAAATGACTAGTCACCATTAGGGTTAGAGGTCGGGGGGGTACCCGACACCCGACAGCCGACACCCGACATCTGGAAGTACCCGACACCCGACACCCGACATCTCAGAAAAAAAGCCGACACCCGACACCCGACAGTTGCAAAAAAACCCGACACCCGACATCTAGTTTTTGAAAAAAACCCGACACCCGACACCTGTTTTTGGACCAAAAACAGGCAAATTTTTGCTCATTTGCATCATGAGTGCAATTTTTTGGCTCAAGTTACTGAATGCAAGTATTTTCACACGAAATAAATACCAAAATGTCACATTCTACGTCTTCGGAAACATTTGGTTCGAAGAAAATTTTCTCTCAAAATTCTTCTCTCAGCAATACTGGTGTTTTGAATTGTAAGTGTCGGGTGTCGGCTGTCGGGTGTCGGGTCCGAAAAAACCCGACACCCGACATCTGGGGGTACCCGACACCCGACACCCGACACCTACACTTTTTTGGCACCCGACACCCGACACCCGACAGCCGACACCCGACATCTCTCTAACCCTAGTCACCATCCTCTGGTCAAAAAAACACTTCGCACCTTACTTGAGTAAAATGTTTTGCGAACTTTATATAGCGTAAAGCAGCAAGCGAAATAGTCGATGCGGCCAACTCCATAACAAAATTGAACCAAACACTCGTGTCCTATATATAAATACGCACCTGTTGTTGTCTCAACGCAGCGACAGCGGCCTGCGGATCTGCAGCGCCGGCCATAATCCACGCCTCATTCGCATTCGTCGGTGCATTGTTGTGTTGTTGTCGGGTGGGACTGGTCGCCGCACCAGCACTGTTGCACGGCAGGCATTCGACGTCGATCGACGACAGCACAAGACGCAACTTGCGTTTCGTGTCCAGGAACGCCTGTACGACTTACGAGTGCAAGGTCTGCTGGGTTGACTTACTACGTTTCATCGTATTTCTTGACTGGTTGTTCTATTGCATCTCTTTTGTAAGTCATTCAAAATTATGTTTTTCGAAAATTCAACTGTCTTCAATTCTGTTTTTTGTCTGCGACGAATAACCTCATGACAAAGATGAAAGCTCATGTCAACTGCTATGTCACAGCGCATAATCCGATTAAACATAAGCGAACATCGGGAAAAACTTAATCAGAACTAACATTCCAAAAGCGTGAGCAACGCCCGAAAAAATGCCTTGATGTCTCGACAACAAAACAGTTTCAATATTCTAGGTAACGAAAACAAAGGGTCCAACCTGACATCTAGTGACATTCTCTGGGTCATAATACGGTCTAGCGGCGGTCGTAGCAGCATTAGATGTCAACGTCTGGGTTTGTTCATCTCCATTCACTGTGATTCGGGTCGTTGTCGCCGTGGTGGCTGAAAATAATAAGACTATTTTTTGTGTCACTTCCGCTTGTCATTTTTCAGTCTTAGTTTTGTTGGCTTTTTCAGCTGTTGTCAAAAGAATCATTGGTTGAATACTGTTTTAGCACTAGGTTTTAAGTCAACCATGAAACATATTCCCGTTCATACAGGTGAAATACCAGCAGCAACGCGAACAAAAAAATATTATGTTTGCAATCGAATATCTCTTACGAGCAGCGCTGTATTTGTTGAGTATCTCGTCAGCGGTCATGCCCGACGATAGATTGCCAGTCGAGCCAGACTTGTCCGATTGTATGTTGCTGCCCGGCGCCGGTCCGAGACCAGCAGCTACATTGATGCCTGTCTTGGTCGGTTTGCCTGCACCGGCCATGTCATCAAGGGTACGAGAGCTGCTCACCTGGAGTCGTACGTTCGTTCTTTGAACCAACAATATTTCGAGAGTTAACGATTATGACGCAGTTGTGATCAGCGTGACTACCGAATCCGGTGGAATCGGTAAATCTCGAAACACCATTCAATTGATGCAGTGGCACACTTTGTCGTGAACAAGGCAGAATGTATCAAAAGCGGAGCGATCATCATCAAATTCTTGAGTTCGATCATCTACTGTATATTTCGCTCGAAAACATGTGGAGCACAATTTACATAAAACATGCCAAAACGCACCGTATGACCGCCGCGCGATCCGCCACGCGAGCCACGGAAAGGCGACAGATTCTTGCTGGTATGCGTGCGGAATGAGTCGCCCACTTTCTGCTGCAGATCGTGAAAGAAACCAGACTTTTTCTGTCCGACCACTTCTTTGGTCGGTGCGTGTGCGTTGCTGCTTTTCGGCGTCGATTCTGTGGATTTGACAGCGGCCGAACCGTTGCCCAGTTTGGCATTCACGTCTGTGGTCTTTCCGTGACCGCCAACAGCTACAGGCGCGTTGCCGTTATTGAACAACTGATTGAAATTCAGCGCGTCTTTCCCAGTTTTCTGCTGCTGTGCGCCATTCAGTGGAGTGCTATGATGTTTCTGCAGTGTTTTCTGCGACGACGTTGTCTTGGACGAATGATGTTTCATCGACCGACTGCTCGGTTGTTTTGCTGCTTGCGCACTGGCTGAGGATCCAAATCGGCCACCGGCTTGCTGAGCACCCACACGATTGTGCGTGCCTGAGCGTTTATCGGACCCGGCCGTCGTTAGGATACCTAAAAAATACATTTTTAGTAAACACTGGTACGCATGTCACAATGTCAGTCGCAATACGAGGTAAAAAAGAGCTTTCAAAACGCGCATAAAATGCCTACGCCAGATTGATAAATTGCCAGTGTGTCGAATAGGTTCAGCAAAACAGAGCAGTGAGTTCGTGGTTGGCTCGGCAAGCGATTCACGTCACCAATGCAAAGATAGATCAAACGACCACAAAACAAATCTAAACGGCACTCGAGGTCTATCATGAATAAAACGCTAACCGCCAGTCGTCGGTGGTGACTGACGTAAGATCGAGTGATGCGCGCCAGCAGGACCCGTTGGTTTCGGCGTCGCTCCCGAACTGCGCAGTTTGGGACGGGACTGCTGTTGTTGATGTTGTGGCTGTTGCACACTCGACGAACTATTCGTGGGCGTCGCTTGCGACTGAAAATTTCAGGCTGCGGTGCATAGCGCTCAACTCAACACAACGTGAGACAAATAATGTTGGTGAGGAATTTCCGCGGCAACCGCGCTGTAAAACCAGAAAACACCCAAAAGCGCACAAAAAACGTTGATAACGCGATGTTCCGTCAGAACATCCACGGGTCTTGGTTATCATTTGAAAAATGCCAACACACAAAAACAACCACTTTCGACAACCCAAGTTTCGTACCTGCACAATGGGTTCATCTCCATCCGTAGTCACCACCACAACCGCATCCGTGCTGGCAGTCGCTTGCACTGGCGTATCGTCACCGTCTTGTGCCACGTCATTGACTGTGAAACATCAACTAGGTTAGAGGCTGCACCTAACCGTGAAATAAATAGTGAAACACCAACTGGACAGTTTGCGCACGGCCTGGTTCACATCATTGTTGATTTTGCCACGCAAATGTGGCTGGGGTGGTGCACTGAACGTTGAAGCATCACCGAAACTGCCACGCGATGAGGGCGGTGCCGGAAATTCGCTCGTGTATGTGGAGCCGGTTTCGTCAGGGTAGTCCCTGAAATGGAGGTGTTCAACGTTTCAAGCTGCTGGATCAATTGTATTGATTGAACAGCACTGCAAAAAATGACATTTGAAGATCACAGCAGTGTGTTTATTCCCGGTTTGTCCTGTATGTATTATACTCACAACAGACGGTGAAGGGATGCGAGAGCATTGTGTGACTGTTGTATTTAGCAAATTATTGAAAAAATTAATTTGGAGTCCTGTCTACGCCTAGGTTTCGCGGGGTATTCGAGACCATCGGCGTGACGTTGTGCCCCCCGCTCGTCAGCCGAATAGCACAATCGCCATGTGAAACTTGGTGAAACCATGGGCGGGGGAACGTCAGCTTGAGCCAATTCACCAGAGGGCGATTGGCTGGTCACAGTGCGGTCAAAAAGATATCGTTGCTCAGAAATGCAGGAAAAACATGCAAGAAAAACAACAACAAACCGTGAGAACTCAGATTCAACATCTGATTTCGAGTAAAACGAACTGCCCGATGATTGGCGACGCAGATTCTCCTTCGTCAACGGTGCACCCGAGGATGTGGTCGCTGACGTGGTCATTATGGACACAATAGCAGACGTGGCTGGGCCTGCAAATGGCATAGTGAACTTGCTGACCGGCGGAATTGAACAGAGAAATTGTGAACAGGCTGGCTGGTCATAATAGCACTCGTGAAACATTGCAACTGGCGCAGTTGGGAAATGGAAACATTCTCACACCGAGCGCACATTTTTGAACATTTTCGATAATTTTTATTGTTTGCACCGATTTTCAGTTTTCAGCAAGACGAAGAATATCCAGTAAGAACAAAGACGAAGAATATCCAGTAAGAACAACATCTTATGTATATTCAAGAAGGACACATTCTCGTGAAACATAACTTCATAAGCGACAACATGTTCTCGCAAACTCAAAATCAACATTGAGTCCACATCTCACAATTTCCGAGCTGGGACATTCAATTTCGGAACAGGGTAGGACCTCAATGAGGTCGGAGTAAATTTTCACAGGTAGGCTTTGGAGTTACACTCGATCTCCAGGATCAGAGGTCCGTCTCAGAGCCGAGTCAGCATTTGTTCGCTAAATATGGCTCCATGTGCTGGCATTAAAACCAATTAGCAACACAACAAATCCAGCATCACTTACCAGTTTCAGTATTGGTCGGTCCATTCGAGTTCTCTTGCACACGTGGTGTCTCGTTGTTGCTGTTCGCATGTCCAGTCACACTAGAGCCGACACTGCTCACAGCCGGGATCGAACGGGACACCGATGCCATACGCGAATACTCACTGCCGGCTGTGGCTGGACAAAATAGTAGATCCAACAATAAAATCCGTCCGTAAAATAAAGCCACATGAAGAATTCGTGGCTGCGATTTTCTTGCAGAGTGATGTGAAGAAGTTTAGAATCCAGAACTGCAGTTGAGAAACAGAACACCCCAAATCTCATAGGACGCAGCATTGCCGCATGGACGCTTGGCAATCTTTTAGGTCAGGTGTGTTACTCGAAAAGATAAAACAGGGCAATACTTTTGGTTAACGTTCAAGAAACTTTTGCTCGGGTGAAAAATGATCATTCAGATTTCCGAGTGTTTGACAAAGTCCGAGACCAACTGATCAACGTTGTTGCTATGTCCCGCCGGTATGAATCGTAAACTCAGAAACGTCAAGTCAACTAACCGGCAGTGGATATGGCGTCACATTCATCAACATCGGGTTCGGCTTCCAGTCCCGGTATCTGTTCCGGTTCCCCGAGTTCCAAATCAATCGCAGCCCCGCCCACAGCTACAACATCCTCATCGTCATTGGCCGCCGCCGTTGCCGCAGCTGCCGCCACTGCACCTGCTAGAAACATTTGGAATGCTTTTTAATAGTTTTAGCAAAATGTCCCAACAGTAGTAATTATTTGTCACGAATTTTTCTAATTTTGCCAACACACTCGATCCTGGTTCCGCATTCACTCGGTTGCATTACACGTTCCGCTCTCAAGCGAAGCCGTTGTGGTTTACCGCCGTCAATCGTGCGTACTCCGCCAAAATCCGTCCAAAGATAACCACAAAGCGATAAAAATGTTTCCACTCAGTGTGAAAAGCGTGTCGAAAATCACTGTGATCAATACGCCGTTCTGCTCGAAAGAAAACCATCTACCGTGAATTTACCCGCAAATGTTTCGACTGACAGTGAAGTATGCAGAGATAGCAATTTATTTTCACTGATACTCGAGCCAAGATTGGCAAAACTCAAAAAATTGCCCCCAAACGACAACGGACCAATCAATTCATTATCGACGTCAATCAACTGTTGAATCATGTCGTCGTCCTGTCTGGATGGCGCGTTCGTGTCCGCCTCCGAATCGGATGCGATCGCGTCCACCGACCACGTGTCCGATCGGTCGTCCACGCCAAGGCCGGCACCCACGTTGTTGCCACTGCCTGCAGCATCGAAAAACGGGTAACGTTCTTGGTGATTATTCGTTGAAATGTGCGTGCCAGGGAGGCCGCCGTCTAGCTCACTTGTTTCGAGATACATAAAGGCAAACACGAGCCCGATTTCGGAGGTGGTGTGCTTACAAAACGAATAGAAAAAGAAAATCCTCATGCACCACGTTCTATTCTGCAACGTGCGTCATTTCCCAAATCAGCAACCACGTACGAATGTTTCACTATTCTGCCACCTCCGAAATCGGGCGCGTGTTGGCGTAGTGTTACTATAGCTTTTCCAGCTTTATTCAAGATACCCTCACGATTACTGAACCAAACTTTACCAAGATTTACTTGGTTAACTGAAATACGTATTGCAAAACATTTGACGGTGCTGAGCTTGATGCTTGAAGTTCTGTTAACGAGAAAAACAACAAGCACAAGTTGTATTCCAAAAGAACCTAAAAAGCATGCTCGAAATTACAGTTTACATTTTTGTCATTACGGTCCCGCACAATTCACAATCAGAGCTCAGGAGGCACACACGCATTGACAAATGCACCTTTTCTTTGGTATTTCCTTTCACTGTACTTCAACGAAATAATAAATCTGGACACCCAACCTTTCCGCTGTCTAGCATCATGTGCACAAGTGAACAGCCAATCAGCAGCCCTGTCCATGACGCCCTTGTGTTTGCGCAGCGCCCGAACGCAAAGCGCGTGCTCGAAACCGAATTGCATCAACATCGCAACTGCTGGGTCTTCTGGACCACCCGCTGCTGTAAAAATGTTGGTATTGGTTGGGGACTTCTTCTCCACAGACAGAAGAGAACTGGGCAACAACCATGCGTCAGTGGGTCATTGCTACAATATCAACAAAATCATGACTCAAGTTGAGGCACACCAACAGCTATGACGTCAGATAAAACATGCATTTCGGTGCTCTTTTGTTTTTTCCGTCAACGTTGAATTTCATTTTTTTTAATTCAGCAAGTCTCAGCTGACGATTATTTTGCCTTTTCTGAGTCGAGTGTGACATTTAGTACGAGGTCTCACCACGACAAGAACATGACATAATTGACTGGGACCAACCATTTCCAGCAGCAGCATGCAGCACATGTTCCTCTCTGATCAGATCGAGTCGGTGCATATCTGGTGGTTGACCTGGGATAACGTCCGGCAGACCACCGGCCGGGACGATACCGCCCGGTGCCTAAAATATGGGCAAAACATCAATTGCACACACTTTCGCTGAAAACTATCGTTTGTATAAGTACGCTGATGGTGTCCACTGAAAACATTGCGCAAAACGGTGTCACCCAGCAGCAACGCCGATTTCGGTGCTATCTCGAACCCACCTGCATGGCATGTGCCCCCTCCTGTCCGCCACCCTCATTGTCAGACGCGACCACATCCGTTGACCACGAGTCCGACACGAGCGAGTGCGTTTCGTCACCTAAACGGGAACAAAACAGATCAGACTCGTTGAATTTCTCTCAAAATTTATAAAAAAGAGAAACGCACGAAATTGTCGTTCATGCCCGGCTGGTTGGGGCAGGCCAAATTTCCCAAATTTATCCTCAATATCCTCTCGATTCTCGCGTGGTTTCTGCACAGTCACAGGCAAATGGGGCAGGTTTCGTTCAGCAATCGGGATGCCTTGACGCGACGATGTGGCATCTTCGGCGTCATCCGCTGCTGAAAAGTGTAGAATAATTTGACACCAATTTGAGCACTATCACATTCTTATTCTGAAAAGTTTTTGTCAATGAAAATAATCATTTAATTATCGCCACAATACGCAGCACAGTATTGCCGACGCGAAAAAGCCGTAATCCTTCCCCCTTTCTTCTTCCAGGTTTGGCGCGTTTCCCGCGGGCAGTGGGCGATAGTTGAAACTCACTTCGACTCAGGTATCGGGGGCAGCCCCAACAATTACCACAACCATCGGCACGGCGCAATAATAGACAAGCTGTGCTTGCACATCCGAGATGTAGATCGGTTCAATCTGTTTTGTTTTTCGTAACATAAGCCTGAGCCCGATTGGAGTAATAGCAAAAATATGACGAGCCAATGACTGGTCATAGACTCGTGAAGCATAAGGCAATGATGGTGACAATATTGATCACCTGACATTCTGTCACTGGCATTCCAGAAACGCCAATACAAACTGAAAGAAAAATCAAGAATCCAACCTGCTTCTGCAGCCGCACCACCGACGGTTTCGTTGCCACGCTGGATCGACGACGGTGTTTCACGACCAGAGATGGACGGCGATCTACAAATGCGTCATTTTTCGTCGAAATTTTACAACGAAAACATAAAGTAACATGCAGTTCCATTACTAACCCTCGACCGCTGACATTGGCCGAAATTGGTCCGACATCCGACAGATTGTCGGGCACAGTCGATACGACATCTTCGGGGTTGGTCAATCCATCCAAACTGCTGCTCAATGACGCACGATCGCTGCACGCCTCGGTGTCCATTTCACTTGTGCCTGATTTATCAAGGGCAATCGTTGGAACACATTATTATATTTGAAAAGAGGGTTTTCGATTTGTCTTCTTCTCTTTTGCTTTTGCTGCACGCGCAATTAAATAAGAAGGAAAACAAAACCATGCTATTTACTTATAACTTGCCTGGCCGTGCAGCGTTCTCTGCGTGAGCATCCATTTTTTACAGCAAAATAAAGCAAACTAGCAAGTCAGGATGCACTCACCAACGCTTTCCGTTTCCAAAAACCGAGTGCGTTTCTCCGTCGGTTTGTCAGCGGACGGATGTCGCGCTCTGATGCGCAACATGAATGTATCTTCGCTCGTCAGACCAACAGTCGGTCGCTCGTCGTCAACCTGAGTCAGGACACAAAACCAAGATTCAAAATCAGGATCGTACTAACAATAATTTACGTCAGTCAAACCCACCGAAAGCATCATGACAACATGGCCACCTTGTTGATCAGGCAACGGGGATGCGGATTGTATCGATGTGTTTAGGCCAGATTTGTTGGGTGAATTGCTCTCCGATTGATCACCCGATCCGGTCAGTGTGCTGAGTCGGTGGTAGCTGCCGCTGCGCACTGGAATACGTAAAATATAAAAATTAGAAGAACAAAACAGAAACATATATACAAAAAATCAACTCTTAAAAACCAACCTTTATTAACGAGCGATCCGACAGTTTTCTTCGACGACGACCCTGTGGACTGCGTTTGTTGCGGAGTCGGATTCGGACTGGAGCTGCGCGACCCACCAGATTTGGGTGGTTTATCCAGTTGGTCATTGATTCCGGTTCGCAAATGCGCGGGCACACGACGCACGAGACTGCCGAGCTCGGTGAAGGTGCGTTCATTGGGTTGGGCATCCAACACTGGCAGCATACAATCGTAGAGGAAATGTAGCTGAAGAAAATGACGTCTGATTGTGGTTCGGCAGTTAACCTACCTTATTTGATAAACACATGCACAATTTAGTTAGTTCCACTGCCCGCGTCCCGCTTCTAACCAGCAATTTCAATTGTTCTTCCGTGATCAATGAAACGGGCCTGTTCAGATTTCTGGTCGAATCGTCTTCGTTGGTCGGATAGAGCGATGCGAGACTCTCAATTGTGCTCGATTCGAGCAGCCCGGTGATTATTGACGACACGCAATCCTAAAAGCGGAAAACGTCAATAGAATACGACCAGAATAGGGTGTAAATTCGAAAGTGTTATGCATAAAAATCACGAACCTGTTCAAACAGCGAGTACAGATCCATACACTTTTCGTCCACTTGTTCCCAGGGAAGCACAGCCAGCGTTTGCAGTATCTGACCGACCTGAACGAAAAAATGTTTCTAGTATCGTGTTTGTACGTTAGCACACGTGCACGACACTCGATCGCATTTCTCGTATGTCATAAAGCATAAATCAAAACACTGAACAGCATAATTTCAAAATCTGACAGGCACCTGCATCAAATTGAATCTGGCAATATTCGTAATGGGCGTGTCGGAAATGATACCGAGCGGTTCGGGATTGGTCACTGCTGGACAGATGAAACAGGTGAAGATCAGGTCGGTGCACAACAATCGGATCTCACGCTCAGACACTTGGCCAGCACTGGCCAGTTGTTGGTGTAAAGTGCGGACGAGCCAGGCAAGTGGTGAAGGGAAGTACACCATGCACTTGAAAATTCCTGTGAGAAATTGTGGTTTCTTAATTTTGCTTCGATGATCAAACAGCGAACATCAATGTGCAAACTGAAAAACACACCGTCGACAAATTTAGCAGCAATCGCCACCAGTTTGCTGACAATAACGGAGCGATAAGCGGCCATGGCTTCCTACAACACAAACAAACAGTCTTTATGAATTTGTTGTCAACAAATGACAGCTGCCACTATCACCTTCAAGGCAGTGTAGTTCCTGGTCCGGCGGGGAAATTAGTGTACCTCCCTACTTTTTCGGAGGGGAAATTAGTGTACCTCCCTGGGGGGAAGGGGGGAAGACCAAAAATCAGGAAAAAGTCACTTTTTGAGGTAGAAAATTTGACCTATTTTTACACCTTTTTGGAAAAAATTCTTCATAAACAGGGTATTTTGCCGATTTTGAGATTAGTGTACTAGTGCCTTGGTCGGAGAAATTAGTGTACCTTAGGGGGGTCCCCCCTCCCCCAGGAACTACACTGTCACCTTGTGCTCCTTAGTGCCTTCCGGTCCGAATTTGCGAAGTCGTTGGTCGGGTGGGAATCGAATGAGGTGTTTGGAAGGGTCGATGTCAAGAAACAGCTCATCCTGACTGAGCAGATCCATAATCGGCTCGTGCAGCGCTGCTGTGAGGAAGACCTGCAGAACAAAGTGCCATAAAATGCCATAAGATTTTGGAGTGAAGAATACATGAAAACTACCTTCGCAGAAAAGAGCCCATCGGCGAACAGCTTGTAAAGACGCGAAAATGCGCATTTCTCTCGTCGCAATTTCTGTCGCGGATTCGAGCTGGCCACAATCTGACGACGCATCAGATGATTGAGCGATTCGAGAGCCTGAAACAAATTGCTTTACTATTTTATTGCACCAACCCATTCAGCAAACTTTTCACAAAACGCGAAATAAGCAAGACTTCTACCAACCTGTCTTTCGTCAATCGGCAACAGGCAGCAGCCGTACAACGACGAGAACATAATAAAGCACATATTGAACGTCAAGTTTTTGTTATTGATGATCTTTTTGTCGCCTAAAAGTGAAAGTAGAGAACATTTGTTGCATGACAGAAAATCCATGCAGTGAAACCGACCAGCAGCATGCAGAATATCAACTTGGTCCAAAACTGCTGCAACGAGTGAAGGATTGCGCATGAGAACCTGAAACAACACAGACATTGCAAGAAATTGATTGAGCACAATAAAGTGTGACGTTTACGTTTTCATCAACTAGCCTTGAAAATCCCAGCGACAACAGCGTCGTGCTGCTGCAATTTGTGGTAGGATTCGGTGAATCGTGAGTTTGCAAGCTCGTTGACAAGTGAGCAACTGTTGTCTTGCGTCGCATCCTCGTGTGCGTGAATTAGCTTGAATAAATTCACCTGAAACGAATGAATGATCGCGTCGATTTCTCGGGTTAGGTAACGCAAAGAAATGGCCCTTTGGCGTCTCTGGAGGAGAAAATTAGAACGCGAGAATGGGCTCACGCATAGGGAAAGAAACCGGCCGGGATGGCTTTTTGGGGTGTGGGCTGGGCTGGAACGTGGAAGCGGACCGACTCACCTGTTGCGCACAGCTGATCCACACGCTTTCATACAATCGTTTCAGTTCATCACTGAGTTGGGCGTTCAATTTGGTCAGGGAGTCGACTTCGGTGGTCACCAGCAAGTGCTCGCCGCGCAAACGACGACACAGTGCCAGCATGTCAGAGTTGAGTTCCATTGCTATAATGATGGCAGCGGTTACAACTGTTACAAATGACTTGAAACGTGAAACCAATCGCCAAAAAACCATCAAAAAATACGTCTGCTCCCCCAATTTTTACCTAAAATAGGCAAATTTTCGCCTAAAATTGGCATTTTTAGGCATAAAATAAGTGATTTTTAGGTCAATGTCGTCAAAATACCCTTTTTATTGAGATTTTTTCCTAAAAGGGGCAAAAACGATCCAAATTTTCGACCTCAAAAAATGACTTTTCTCCAAATTTGGGTCCTCCCCCCCTTCCGGGTCCCTCCCCCCTCCCCCCAGGTGGGTACGTCTGTTCCGTTCCCCTTCCGAAAAAAGGGGGTACCGCCTGTTCCCCCTCCGGACCAGGAACTACACTGCCCTCCGGCAGTGTTGGAGGTACTCTGGAGCAGTGTAGTGGCAGGCAAATGGTTGCAAGGTACCCTTGGGGGGGATGGATCCAGATGGTTGCAAGGTACCCCCCTACCCAGCCTCCGGAAGGTTGCAAGGTACCCCTGTGGTCCGAAAAAGGGTGTTTTTTGCATGCATTGTACTGCAAATTTGGCCGATCTTTGGGGTTTTGAGGTCGAAAAACACCCAGTTTTGCCTATAAAAACCATAAATTGATGGTTGCAAGGTACCCTCCGGGGTGGTTGCAAGGTACCTACCCTTCCCCCCATCCCCCCCAAGGGGTGGTTGCAAGGTACCTACTCCCTTGGGGGGGGGGGGGGAATCCCCCCCATCCCCCCCCAGCCACTACACTGCTCTGGAGCAGTGCTGTGGCTACTTTGGCGGGGCGGGTAGGGTACATAGGTGGAAAAGATCGGGGCGGGCCGGGGGGTTGTGTACCGGGGATCTGGGGGGGAACCCGGTTTGGGGGGGCGGGGGGAAGATTTTTCGGGGCGGGTAGGGTACAACACAAGTTTTGTTCGGGTGCCTGTTTTTATGTACTAAAAAGTGCATATATCGCGCGCAGCGCGAGATTTTTGCACTTTTTAGGGTTTTCGGTCGAAATTTGGGCGTTTTTGACCGAAAAATGGGCATTTTGGGGGTAAAAATCGGGGTGGGTAGGTAGGGTACCAGGGCGGGGCGGGTAGGGGGTCAGGTACCGGAGCGGGGAGGGTAGGGGGTAGCGTACCAGGTCGGGGCGGGTATGGTACCATTGGGGGGGGGACCCCCCCCAGCCACAGCCAGTGTAGTTCCTGGTCCGGCGCGGCGGTTAGTGTACCTCCCTGGGGGGAAGGGGGGGAAAGACCCAAATCCAGGAAAAAGTCACTTTTTGAGGTCGAAAATTTGACCGATTTTTGCCCCTTTTTGGAAAAAATTTTCCATAAAAAGGGTATTTTGGCGACTTTTGACATCATTGACCTAAAAATCACTCATTTTAGGCCTAAAAATGCCCATTTTAGGCCTAAAAATGCCCATTTTAGGCAAAAATTGAGGCGGTTAGTGTACCTGGCGCGGCGGTTAGTGTACTAGTGTACCTTGGTCGCGGCGGTTAGTGTACCTTAGGGGGGGACCCCCCCCTCCCCCCAGGAACTACACTGGCCACAGCACTGCTCTCTGGAGGGGGGATACCTACTGTACCGCGCTCGGAGAGGGGGGATACCGGATACCTACTGTACCAAAGCCGATGGCCTGGGGGGTTACGTACCTACCGTAAAACCTAAAATACAAGGGGGGGCTGTATTTTTTCACTGACCCATTTTTGGGGGGGCCGGGGGGGGGGCTCTATTTTGGGGGGGGCTGTATTTTTTCGCTGCCCAACATCTCAAAAAATGTTCCAAAAAATACCCCTAAAATGGAGTTCTGTCAGGGTGTTACTGGTCATTAGTGAGTGTTTTTAGGTGCAGATATTCCATAAAAGGCTTTACGTCATCATATACTCAACCACAAACGTTGTACACAAGGTGTCTTATACAAGACTTTACGACCCCCAAGCGGGGAATTCCAAGTTGGGGGGCTGTATTTTTGGGGGGCTCTATTTTTTCACTGACCCCTTTTAGGGGGGCTGTATTTTTTGGGGGGGCTCTATTTTAGGGAATACGGTAGGGGGGTTTGGGGGGGTTAGGTTTTGGGGTGAAAATTTTTAATGTTTTTATTATGTGTGGAATCGTGTGAAAACGTAGTGTTTGTATTACAGCCCTATACACCCCGACCCTCCAAATCTCCGGCCCGGCCCGGCCGCCCGAGCCAAAAGTTCAAAATCGCGGCCCGGCCTGTCCCGGCCCGATTGCGATGCGACCTCTGGTTCGGATTGGACTCGGAGATGGAATTCACATTTGCGGAATTCAATTCAACTCTGGATTTCTCTGTCGTTCAACTTTTGGCTCAGGCTTCGATTCAGGCTTAGGCTGGGCTGGGCTCAAGCCCTAGCCAGGAAGACCTGTGCACATTTCTCATGCTCCATATGCCCACGCCAGCTTCAAAGTCTGAAACGGGACGTACCACAAATTTCTCTGGCATTCACTTTTTATCTGGCGCGAGCTTTGCTCAACCACGGGAACGCCGGCTCAAAAACGGGATAATTGACCGATTTCGGTGCACCTGCACGTCGCTGTAGAACATACAGTATTTCTACCCAACTAGCTAAAGCTTGGACAGATTCAAAATCGGCTTCCCTTTTTCTTAGGCTTAGGCTTGGGCTTGGGCTTAGGCTTATGCTAAGGCATACCCGTGCCTTCTACATAGAAATCGAACATTTGCGTTTTCTTTCTCTCAAGGCAACTGCCCAAGCTTTTCCGAGCATGCATCAGTTCGATGACATAAGTAAAACAAGAGTCATTTTCAAGTTCAATGAGTTTAATTAACTTTTTTCTAGGATGATGTTGCTGTGTTTGAATGAAATCTAGTGATGTCTGATTGATCACGCATTGTATTCAAGCTCAACAATTGATTTACTGGGGCGATTTTTAGGTGATCTGAAGAGATGGTAGGTAAGACCGGCGATGGTTATCCATTCTGTCTGGTTAGGTTGTTGATCATGTGCTGTTGATTTCGCTTGTTACTTGAACTCGAATCGCATGATGTTGTTTTTATTGACGAAATAGCTCTTTAGTGACAGGAGAGCCACGAAGCTCTCCTCAGTGTCCACCAGTACCGGCTTGGTGAACACCGACACTGAAATGGCACTGTGTATCATACTGAGTTGGAGCGCAACACATGTGAACAAACTGCACAAACCTGGGATTAAGAACAACTTCGCATTTGGTGCGATCTGCAGTTTGTGAGTCCTCTTGCGCGACATCAGTTTTTCAATATCCCTCGGTGTTGTAGACGATGGTTCGTACAGCGACGACACTAGGAGGCTCGACGTCGCGATCGCGTGTTCCCCAAACGTGGGCAACATGCGACTGAAATGAGAACGCAAGAATGCCGTTCAGTTGCCAGAAATGCAACTTATGAACATGAGAATCATGAGAATGGCAGGGTAATGCGCGGAAGGCCCATGTGCTGATCAAACTGACGCTGTGCACGTCAGGCTCCACCCACAATGTTTGTGCACATCAGGCTCCTCCCGCATGACTCCTGTTGACGGATGCGACCGCACACAGTCGGTATTCTCTCATGCAATCGCTCAATTGCAATTTTTATTCATTCACACAATGACAACAACAGCCAAAAATGTTTCGCCATTTGCGTATATATATTGAAAGATTCAATTGGAAGTGATCAGTATCGATGATACAGTCTCATAACTAGTTTGAAAGATTCAATTTATATTCCATAAAAAAGAATCAAGGCGTTTTTTTGATGAATTCTCATGTGGTCATTTATCGTGCGACCAATACCTCTCGTGACACCCATGTTTGTTTGATACTCCTCTGTCCATGACCACCAACCGTCCCGACTGCAACATCAGCCACCCTGCCGCACGCTTGAGACAAAATGTTTCGCTTGAGAAGATACGCCTTTGCCTATCTCATCATTCTCAGGCCGGCCTCCCCTCCACCCACTCTCCCCAAAAGCTACAACAACCCCACTCATATCCACCCGTTGTTGGCATGGGGCGTCACTGATAACTGAGAAGCTCTGCATTTGAATTCATTTTGCAATCTTGGATTGCCTAGGATTGATTGTTAATATTTGAATTTTGACTGATTGACTCGGATTGATTTGTGATTTATTATTTCTGAGTGCGATTGATGCGGTGATCGTTTGGTCGTCGTGGGCGCCTTCTCGAACCTGAAACTGAAAGGCAGAACGTAAATTTGTGACGGCTGAGTGTGGAACTCTCAACCGCCACCACACCAAACGTATGCTCCCGGAAGGACTCGAACCTCCGACCTCCCAGCCACCAGGCCTGGATGGCCAGTTGCTCTACCAACTGAGCTGCGGGAATGCGGTCTGGCTGTCCCCCCCCCGCCCCAGCCACACACTGGAGTTGGACCAAAAGGAAACAAATAGCCCAAAAAGCCAAAATTTGCAAAATTTTCTGGGGGTGTCGGGGAATCATATTTATGTTTTTGTAATTCGGTTTCTGCTGTGAACCGAGTTTTGTCTTGTGGCACACAAGCGCTTCTTGTATTGAAGGTGTCACTGCCCGAACCGACACCACGACGCCCAGGACACACAAAAATACGATGCCTGAAATTCCGAAGAGAGCTAAAGCGGGGTCAACTCCAAAACCTGACGACGAAAGCGGCCGGAGCAGCAGCAACGCGGCATCAAGACGATCAACGGCAGCGGAGTCAAAACCAGATGAACCTATGTACAACATGAACGTTTTGCGCCAAATTCTTGTTGAGCCCGAACTTATGGACGTTGATGATTCTCTCGGTGGGTCATTTTTATCGATCTCAGTTGAGCTCAATGTATTGCCCAATGTGTGCGTAAATTATTGTTCAGAAAATGCCGTCACATAATAATTGCAGCGATTCGTCCGAGCCTGGCGCTCGTGCCTCGAAATGCGGGAGTGCCAGCAGTGCCGATTGATGGTCATCATAATCCAATAACGACCCGATCATCCCCGACCAGTGAGGCGATGCGTGACAACACCGTGCGTTTGTGTCTGGCTTCGGCCATTGAGATGCTTTGCAACGCGCTCAACGACCGAGCCGCTGATCGCAAGCGACAGGCGTTCTTTGGTTCGTTCGTGTGTCTGTTATTTCACAACGACTTCTTTCGGTTTTTAGCACAATGTGCTGTGACAATCATTGGTTTATATCACGCCCGTGGACCGCTGGGCTGATTAATAGACAGCGATAGCGATGGTCTGCCGCAGTGGTGTAGCTGGGGGGGAGCCCCCCCCTAGGTACAGTAGGTAGGTTGCCGCCCCTCGCCTGGTACAGTGGGTAGGTTGCCGCCCCTCCCCTGGTACAGTAGGTAGGTTGCCGCCCCACCTAACTTTTCACCGAAAACATTCATTTTTGGCTTAAAATTGCATAAAATTAGCATATGTGTCTGCAAATAGGCGAAAAATCGCGCGCTGCGCGCGAAATTAGTGTTTTAGGCCACATTTTCTTCAGTATTTAGACATAAAAAAATTTCGGTTTCCAGATGACCCCCCCCCCCAAGTGGTACGACCCCCCCCCCAGCTCGGCTGGTACAGTAGGTAGGTTGCCGCCCCGCATTTTGGGTGGTACAGTAGGTTGCCGCCCCGCCTGGGTAGCTACACCACTGGTCTGCCGCAATCGGTGTCAGAAACACGCTGATTAGATTTGATCATTCCTGTTTTGAACGCTTACGCGGCGTTTTGTGTTCATAATGCTTTGAGATTGACTGCTGCCACAAAATTTGATCCGTGTGAAAGTTGTTCCCCCACAACTGCTAAATCATGTCAGTGTTTTGCTACGCTGCTCAAACGTGCGCCCAGTGTAGTTCCTAGTCCGGAGGGGGAGATAGCAGACCCCCCCCCCCGTCTTTTCCGGACGGGAGGTAGTGTACCCCCGGAGGGGGGGAAGGGGGAAGACCCAAATTCAGGAAAAAGTCACTTTTTGAGGAAGAAAATTTGACCTATTTGTACCCCTTTTTGGAAAAAAATCTTAAAAAGGGTCTTTTGGCAACTTTTGAGAACACTGACCTAAAAATCACACATTTTAGGCCTAAAATACCCATTCTAGGCCTCAACATGGCCATTTTAGGCAAAAATTGGGGGAGATAGTGTACCCGGAGGGGGAGATAGGGGGATTGTGCACCACCTGAGGGGGAGATAGCGTACCCGAGGGGGGACCCCCTCCCCCCAGGAACTACACTGGTGCTGCCGTTTGCTCATTTCGTGGCTTCGGGCTCAGTGTCCAATACAGAATTATTAACTGGATAGTTACTAACCTTCATACCTTACTTGCCAATTTATGAAATCGTCAAACCTTTCCACGTGGTCTATTTTAACTAAACGTACCGGGTATTTCAGTTCTATCGGAAATGCTGGTCAAAAACGGCCTGCTTCCGCCGAGTTTTGTGAGTGACGAATTCCACAGCGTGCGACAACAATATGCGACGGCCATCGAACGATTGTTGAATCACGTCGCTAATCGATTGTGCGACACCTCGGCGTCAAGTTGTGCTCATCCTGATATTCAAGGTGGGTAGTATTTTTGTTTCACTCTCATTTTTAAAGTAAATTTTCTGACCGTGATATTTGTTGCCCCATTTACTGCGTTTTTTAGTGTACCTGTAAACCAGGCTCAGTGGCGTTCCATAATTTAAAAAAATTGCTTGCACCATTTGCAGAATTGAACGACCAACGCGAGAAATTACGTCGCGAGACACTCACTGAAGAACAAGAAGCAGGTGAAGATCTATCGGAATTAAAGTCGCCTTCGATGGATTCGGATACGAAAAGCAGGCGTGTCTGTGTGCAATCGCATAAGAAGCGGTTTTTGCATTTGTTTTATTGTTTTGATCTAAAACCAAACTTCGAAAATCTTCAGAAGTCTCCAACCACTCACTACATCCAATCACCATTCAAGCACGGAAAGTTGTGAAACGTGTTTCTCCAAGAATTATTTCCCGAGTAGATTCGGCAGTGATTTTGTTGATCACGCACAGATTGGAACGGGAGGATTTGGCAAAGTGATCAAGGTTGTCTTTGGGACACTGTCAGCAAATTAGAAATAAATGACCTGAGCTTAAAATAATAGGTTGAGACTTTCTCAGGCACGACACGCAATCGATCGATGCTGTTATGCGTTGAAGAAAATCGAATTCGACTATTCCCAATCGTCCTTGTGTTTTCGGGTTGGTGTGCATAGAAGAAATGATTCACAATCACAAGTGGAAGCTGGGCTAATTTCCGTTCCAGATTCTGCGCGAGATTCAAATGCTGGCCCGGTTATGTCACCCAAATGTGGTGCGATACTACGGCGCGTGGTTTGAATTGGAATCGGCCAACGTTAATCCAGCTCAAGAAGCCCCATCATGCCAAACCGAAGACTCTGTCCTGTTCGAACCACACGACAAAGACAAACTATCCGACAGTCTGCGCTTGCCGGCACCGCCAAATTCAATGTCGGAAAGTGACATTTCGTTCGTGAAAGACCCCGATCGTGCAGCAGAATCCAAGATGACGCAAACAACAGCCGCTGCCGACGACGAATCCACCAACGCACACTCGAATGAACGACATGCGAATCAAAGTATGATTGTGGCTGCCACAAGACGACATTTACCTGATTATCAAGGCGGATCGGACGAACACGCACACTGCTGGCCGCCGCACATGCCAATGGTAGGGTTTTGTGCCGACAACTTGTGAAATAAACAGCACATGACAAATCGATCACATTTGTTCTGATTTTAGGTGAACAATTTTGTGGTCTACATCCAAATGCAATTGGGCACGGCCACACTTAGCTCGTATCTGGAGCAACGGTGTCAGCCGCTGCTGCGAAATCAGAAACTTGGTCGGGGTGTTTTTGATTTGAAATTCTGCTAGATATTTGTGTTTATAAAATTTCTTTTATTGCAAAAAAGCACCTGCTTTGTTTCAGATGCATTCTCTGTCGTGGACGTGACCAAGAACCAGCACATACTCTACCAGCTACTGTCAGCGGTGGAATACATCCACAAAAGTGGCTTGATTCATCGCGACATCAAAGTACGGTCGGCCTCGTTCTTTTCGAATCGAGAATGACTGAGCTTTTATTTCACCTGGTAGAATTAAATATGTTTCAACGTTAGAACAAATGCGGGGAGAGTGCTTGAACAGTAGCTTTCGAACTTCCACATCAGTTTGACAAAAACTGAGAACAAGAAAATGAGCATCGATCGGGTTAAGACATTTTGGTTCACAACAAATATATTCATTGCACAAATTATTTGTCATCGGCGTGTTGAGGATCTTGCTGGCAGTGGGGTCACTAATAACTATGCACTACAAGAGGTTCACAAACTGCGTATCCTTTTTCACTTTCGTATAATTGTTTTCTATGGTCGTCAAAATTAATCCACAATATCCAGCCGAGCAACATCTTCCTGCACGGCGCTGAGCACGACCAAGTTTTGCTGGGCGATTTCGGTCTGGCGTGTTATGACGAATTCTACAGTGCTGCCGCTAACGTGCGATATCACAGCAGTGGACTGGGAACAGTCACCTACGCCGCGCCGGAACAATTGAACTCAACGCATTATTCGTCGTCGGTGAGCCACACCAGTCAGTTTATGAAGTTGTTGAAGGGCGATCGCTGATCGGATCCGGCTTGGTCGCATGACTTTTTGTGCATATTGTTGAGTTGTGATGCCACGAATTTTGACTGTGGCAGATCCGATCGCCAAGTCTGATGTCCTTCGTAAGAGAAGCAAAAAGGACAATGAAATAACGCATAAAATTGCAGGTCGATATCTACAGTATCGGCATTGTCGCCTACGAAATGTACCGACCGTTTGGCACTGCCATGGAGAAGGTCAAGAATCTCGGAGAATTGCGTCAAGGCAATATCGATGAAGAACTGAAACGCGCGTTTCCGATCGAGGTAAAGCTGGCATTTATTCCGTGTGGTTTCTCAGATCAGCCGTGCGCATTAGCTGCCCCCGAGTCCGCTGTGAGGTTATCTTGAATGTTACGGATGTGCCTTTACTAGTTTTTTCTATTAAATTGAATTTTATCATCATTGCCAACCCTGGGCGTTAATTATAGCGCTGCTGAAACATTTCCATTTCCCGCCAGACACTTGCTTTTGTTGTTGTCTGATGTTTTCATGCAACCACAGACGCAGATAGCTGGCGGTTTTTCACAAAACACAATTCTTTCACTCTGATACCCATTCGTAGTTGCCTTTGTGTGCGTAAGACACGCTGTGATCATATGCGCACGGCACTAACAGGGCGATTCATTAAGATTTTCGAAACTCCTGCAGGCCGGCCTCATTCGCCAATGTGTGAATCTAAACCCATCGCTTCGACCGACGGCCGAAAAACTGATTGTCGGAAATTGGCTAACACCAACGCAACAGGTTTGAAGTTGTTTTTTTCCCAAAAAAACTAAGTGTTTTCTATCTTCGAAGCTTGCACAACTTGACTTTCAGCTTGTTGAGTCACTACAGCACACGGTGTACACACAAAGTGCTGAGATCCAACGACTACGTGAATTACTGCGTGAAAGGAATATTAGCTAATAACAACAAACTGCACCAGCTCATCCGGTTTTTCTTGTGATTCTCAATTCTTCTGCTGACTTCACTGCTCAAATTGATCAAAAGATTTTTATTGCAAGTTATATTTATAAACATGGCGGTGAAAGTTCGTTCGATTTGATATAATATTAGCGAAATGATATACAACAATTGAAGAAAGGTAGCACAAAAAAGACGATCGTTACACAAAATCCATTTAAAAGATAATCCTTCAATATTATAAATAAGAAGCAAAGCACCAAGAAAAATAGTACGCACGTAGTAATTAGTTATGTGATGAATTCAATGTTTTGTGAACCATAATAATGTCATTCAAAAATGCCGCAACATTGGACTAAATTCGCATTCGGTATAGACGTTCGTGAAAATTCGCTGACAGAAACTGCGATCTAACAAGAGTAGCTAACGGTAGATGCAGAGAATTAGAATAGACATGAAACAAATATCGATGCACAGAAATGAAACAAATATATAGATGAGACGCACTAAATAATACACAGATCGTATGAATCACACTAAATTGAACAAAATATTACAAATAGATTTGTACGTTCGCCAAGATAATTTCAAAATCATAAATTTCTTCGTTTGGTACACACAAGCTAAACCGCTGAATAGTTCGTTTTTGATTGTATCAAGAAAAACTGCAGTGCACGAAAAAAAATGAAAAATGCACAGAATAACAAAGTGTTAGGCACCAGCCAGACACCAAAATGTATATACGTCATCAACTACAACGCGCCAACAAAACCTTGATGTTCAGTGATAATTCACAGTCACAAAATCAAAATGTAAAAAAGCAATAGCAACGGAACAACGTGAGACAAAAAAGGGATATGAAGCGGAACACATTCGGGTGAAATTCAAAGGAAGGAGGAACGTAAGCTGGGGTTCACCAAAACAGTAGCGAGTGCGTGCAAAAATTAATAAAACACCAGATGTTAATCAAACGCAATTAAATTCTCCGGCAAGCGCCGCTCGTGTTTCTTTGACGCCATTTTCAAATGTTGCACCCATTGCATGGCCATCGCCTGCGTGCCGGCACGGAATTTATACACATGACCTGGGGAAACAATGGGATTTGTTGGAAGTGGCCGAAATAGAAAATATTTCGAGACTGACTGATTCATTTTCCACGAGCGTTAGCGTCGTTAGTAAATAGCGAAACTTTCCAAATACACATGACCAAGGCAAGACCGGATCGGTCACCAAGTTTGAAACCCGCAAATATAATCAAAACGCACAACCCGATGAAATTACCTCTGCTCGGTTCCTGCAGTTGGAATCCATCGGGACAATAGGGATCGTTGGACAGAATTACCATCCAGTTACTGATTGACATCATCTTGTACGGCTTGGTCTTGTACTGAAGTTGGACATTGTTGAATGAACCATCTCAAGAGCAACAGATATCAACAATGTTCATACCGCAGTGCGTACATCCATTCGTCTCGAAGGCAGCGGACGGACGGCGGCGTAGCACAGGTTCGTATCCCACAAACAACACCAGTAGCGATTCCAGGCCGCAACCTGCGATGGTAAATTGTCAGTTTTTCGCCGAAAACAGTTGCGCGAAGAGATCTCGAAACAAAACGTTTACAAAACAGCCATGTGACAGATGCAGCTCCGGTCGGATCAGCAACTTCGATGCCGCGGCCATAAACAAACTGATACAAGTCGCACCAACCGCCGGTTTTCTGCCGTGTTTCATCAATGTCTTTCGTCGCACGGCGCCCTCAAACACGATAGCGTCCGGTGGTGGCACTTGATTGTTGAGTCTCACACACACGGGTGGCAGGCCACGCGAATTGCCTGATTTTCCAAGGCAACTGATGTTGCTGGCCGACTGCATGGTGCTGGTCTTGGACCGGTCATCGGCCGTGCCCAGGCCGCTGTCGTCGATCGCAAACGTTACCGTGGATTCTGCAATGGACAATTGGATTTTTATTCACTTCATGTTTATTCCTGTGCTGCATTTGTGTGCCACGTCAATTTCATCCATAAATGTGATTCTTTGCAGCATTTTTTCATCTCGCTATTTGCGTGCGTGCGCTGTGCGGTTATGATTTCCAAGCATTGGCAATTTTGCTCAAATTCTCTTTGACGTCAGTAAAGAACAAGTACAAACATCGTAATTACCACAACTAATCAACATTTCACCACTTCCCCCCGTTACGAGCGTTTAGCACCACGCGTAATACTACAAGAATGCAATGCTGCACTGAATGCACATGTTCGTAAACAGACACAGTTAGGCAGCGTACGCAATGCACATAAGTACGCGCATCTGCGCAAATATCATGCGCACATTATTTGTACGTTTGAAGTTGATCGGTTTGGCTCGTGTTTTTTGCACTGATTGCAGGAATGTACATTACGTGAAAAACTATGACATCAATCGACGCATAGTTTGAAGTGAATTGGAATGCAATGCACAGCATGAAAAAGTGCATGTGTACAGTATACGTCAGCTAGGCAATGTTGTTGTTTTCACACCTGTCACGTGTAATGGTAAAGCACAGTAAATAACAGGGTGCCCCAAAAGTCCCTTTCCCAACCACTCATACTTTATGACAGTTGGTCGAATTGAAACGCCTGTATTCAAATGTACAGTGAAGTGAATTGGATGTTGGCCAAATGCACTTATGGGTCACCTGCTAAAATACAGCACCGTACCTGCAGCGGCGCTACTTCTAGCGCCAGTGACAGCAGCGGACACCTGTTGAGATGACAGCGTTGAGGTCGCAGTGCATGAAGTGTCAAAATCGAGCACGGAATCGTCGAGCAGATGTCGCACTGGTCCCGGCAGTGACTCATTCGCCGGGAATGCGTCGTGCATGAATCTGTGCGTCCCAGAACAATTTTACAGAAAACTTTTATCGAAGTCGCTTTCATATATTTTTTTCACTTTTTTACAAAACACAAATTTGGTGATCGCCTACTTGGCTCTACCAGCGTCAAAGACGTTGGTTGAAACAGCCTCAGAACAACTTTTCCGCTGGTCAGAGGAATCAGCACTGCCCATCAATCACAAACAGTGCAGCGTGAAAACGCCTCTAAGTTTGATACCACTTGTCTTCACAAGTGAAGAAGAAAACAACGTACTTGAATTGACTAGGATTGCCGAGCGACTGCGCCTTGCGATGTTGTTTGTAGAACGGTGCCGTTTTGACTCTGATCGGCGGCTGGGCGGCTACAGTCACCGCGCTCGTGTTGGGTGCTGGCGGCGGGGGTGCCACTTGCAGCGTGTGCGCCTTCAGGTGCACTTTCTCGGGCACGGATTCCTGGAACGGAATTGAGAATCGTCAAAAGGCAAGATTTGCACGCCTTAGGTCTCACTCACGAACAATCACATACACTTTGCTAATACAAAACAAAAACAGCCAATTCTCGCTATTTTCCGATGACTTTTATGTGAGAATATACGTTATCTTTTGAAAATTTGAAACATATTTGACCAGCAGCACTTTCTCGGAGCAGAGATCTGGCGGAATTAAAAAATCCCAAAAACGTCTCCCACTATTCTTTCGGGAACTGAATCAATAATGTAACATTATACTGTCCTAAAGAACCGTTCTTTATTTTTCGTGGAAAAAAACGGTTTTTTTCACGAAAAAAAACCGTTTTTTTCCAATACTTTTCCAGTACTTAAGAACGTAATTTCGAAAAATATAACAATTTCAGTGCAAAATTTGTTCGAAGTGACGAGAGTGCTCTTGAAGAGTGTTGAAGTCAGTCGAAAACACTTGGTTTACACGCTTTTTGGCCCATTTTGGGCCGGTTAATTTTTGTGCTCGAGCCAATTTTTCACTGAAATCGAAAAACTCATCAGTTTTGCGTTACAATTTTTTGGAAAAATTGGAATAAAGTACCGATATTTTTCCGATCAAAAACCGAAAAGGTACCCACGGAAAAATAAATGGAAAAGTATTCGGGTCTCGGAAAAAAAACGGTTTTTTTCGGAAAAAAACCGGTTTTTTTTCGCCTGCCAGTAATGTAACATCAGTGAGTTTTCCAAGTTTCGTTGAATCAAATCGGACTTTGGTGGCCGGACAAAGTGCATGAGGGCCAAAACCTTCACATGAATGAAAGCACAAGGAAAGAAAACCAGCATTTTTATGAGCAATCGACAGCTGTTGAGCACCATGCGACATGATGGGCAGACTTTCACGCCTGGCCATTGCTTCTTTCACCACAAACACCGCCTTTTTGTTGCCGCTGTAGGACGCATTCAGATCGTGTTGGGCGATTGATGTAATCTCACCGCTGATTGGCTCGAGCTCCACCGATTGTCTGACAAAATGGACCGACAATATTCAATATCAACTGACACAATTACAATTTAGATTTCTTTTCTTCCTAGTCCGATTTCTTATTCCAACCAAAACTAATTTACTGTCCGCAAAGCTTTCTAAAACGAAATGGAACTCGCCAGCAAACAACCACAATAACATAACAGCAGTGAGAAATCCGTATAAATTTTGCACAAACCTGTATAAATCGTCTTCGACAAACTTCTGCAGTTCGTCAATGTAGCGGATGGATTTGAGGAAATTCTGGACACACTCGATCGGGCGTTGGTCTTCTGCAGAAACAATATTGATGTCAAAAACGCAGAAAATCCTGAGAGATAAGGATTCTTGCTTTTACGCACCACCACCAGACAAGAAAATTACCAATTTTACATCTTTTCACAGTTCAACAATTTAAAACAGAAGGACTCGACTCACTATATTCGGATCGCTGCCACTCAGCCAACACACGAATGATGTTGTTCATTAATAGTGAACGTTGACCTCCATTCAATCCACCCGAACTGGGGTGAGCCACATCAATATACACTAGGTCGGTGAGGTACAAACCTAGACACAAACAGAGTCTTTTAAGGTTTCTGACAAGTGCTGAAAAACAAGAAAACTTTTTGGTGGCACACGAACCGAGATAGGGAATACAGGGCAGCTTGATAGTATCCATGAATTTGCGCAGTTTCTCAAAATTGTCGTCCTCCGAGAACAATTTCGCCATCTTATCGAGAGATGCGCGATCTTTGATTGGAACGGCCTGAAAACAAGCTGGAGTAAAATATACAACAAAAAAAGGAAGCAAAAATAACAATGCTAAGTACAAACCGTCCAGCTTTGTCGCAATCTGTGTATCGGGGAGCTTTGCAGTCCAGAAACAATGGCACGAGCCGAATGTAGATTGTTTAGGTCCAGTAAACGCTGCAAATGCATACAAACACATGATAAATATTGCAGACTCTACAATCCAACAAAGAAAATAAAACTCGAACAAACGCGACAAACCTTAGCAATTCGAATGAAATGTGTGATGACGTCGGCTCGAAGTTTCGGTTTTTGTCTCGACAAAATCTCGCGCTGACACCAAAGGCAAATGTGGTTGAAACGACGTGTGAACGCGACCACATTTGGTGAGATGCTCATCTTGTCCTTAGTCGTCCATCCACATGTCACCAGCTCCTGAGAGTGATCAAGGCAGATTTTGTGCGCCACATGCCACGCACGTAAGTTCATAGATCGACACTGTTGAAGATGAAGACACAAAAGCGGCCCATCATCTGGTGCACTTCAGTTCGAGAGTGAGTGACTCGATTCCAGAAAATTGAGGTGGATTTTTGGGCAAATTAATCATACTTGATGGCTCGTGAAAGGACTTTAGAAAAGCATCAGCTCAAAAAGCCAAGAATATTGGCAAACGGTATAAGCCGGTTAGTCAGTGGCGTGGCGTGGACCAGTCGGTACTTGAAGTGACTTCGCTCGCTACTCTCTCGATCTCGACTCCTGCGCCTTCATTATTATCCTAAACAAAGCCAAAAAAGACAAACCTCTGGCTGAATCAGTTGAAAGACGGGCAGATCCAACAGCGTGATCTGCGACGCAAAATCCTCCGGCTGAACGCGGAGCACATTGAATGTGACTGGATCGAACTGTTTCTCTTCGAGCGTGGTCGCTTTTGAGTTCGAGGGCGCGCCAGCCACTGGCATCGGACTGATTGTTCTGTCATCGTCATTCGAACTGTCACTGTCGTCGCCCACATACGCGTGATAGACGTCGAACGCGGCACGTTTGTGGTGCTGATGATGCGTGAGCACGTCGACGGGCATTTTCAGACGCGCTTCGCTGAATCAAGCTCTTCGTTAATTGCCCCCGCCCCAAGCTATCAGCAAAATTACAGATCAACGAAACGAAGCCAGCCGGCCGAGAGAGAAACGTAAAAGAGCGCTTATTCTCGGGTCCACAAACTACTCGTTTTCATTATTTGGCGCTTCTACATCTGAAGAAGACAATTTGAATAATAGAGCCCCCCGTAATAGAGCCCCAAAATGGGGTCAGTGAATTAATAGACTTCCCCCTTCTATTTAGGTTTTTACGGTATTGCTGGGAACAATTTTTCGGATTCGGGTCAGTGAATGAATAGAGCCCCCCAGTGTAGTTTCTGGTCCGGAGGGGAACAGGCGGTACCCCCTTTTTTCGGAGGGGGAACAGACGTACCCACCTGGGGGGAAGGGGGGAAGGACCCGGAAGGGGGGGGAGGACCCAAATTTAGAGAAAAATCATTTTTTGAGGTCGGAAATTTGGCTCATTTTTGCCCCTTTTACAAAAAAATCTCAATAAAAAGGGTATTTTGGCGATTTTTGACGACGTTGACCTAAAAATCCCTCATTTTATGCCTAAAAATGCCTATTTTAGGCCAAAATTTGCCTATTTTAGGTAAAAATTGGGGGAGCAGACGTACCCGAGGGGGAACAGTGGGGCAGGCGTACCATAGAGGGGAAACCGACGTACCCGAGGGCGAGGGGGGCTCGCCTCCCCCCCAGGAACTACACTGAGCCCCCCGGAATAGAGCCCCCCGTAATAGAGTTCCCTTCTCTAATTTTACGGAAATCCACCAGTGTAGTACATGGCCAGGGTGTTGACGATAGATAGATTGGGACCCGAAATGTGTTGACGATAGATAGATGACTCAAGTCCGAAATCTGGGGGGGGTCGACCCAAACTGGTTGACGATAGATAGATGGTGGGGGTAACCAGTGGTGTCCTTAGGGGGGTTGGGGGTTACCCCCTGGTATGGGGTATGGGGTATGGGAAATCGGCCGGGGGTATGGGGCAGTGTAGTGGCTGAGGGGATGGGGGGGATTCCCCCCCCCCTAAGGAGTAGGTACCTTGCAACCACCCCTTGGGGGGGATGGGGGGGAAGGGTAGGTACCTTGCAACCACCCCGGAGGGTACCTTGCAACCATCAATTTATGGTTTTTATAGGCAAAAATGGGTGTTTTTCGACCTCAAAACCCCAAAATTCGCGCGCTCCGCGCGCAAACCTCCATATAATAGGTATTTTAAGCAAATTTTCGGCCAAAATGCAAAAAAGTACCTATTTTTCGGCCAAATTTGCAGTATAATGCATGCCAAAAACACCCATTTTTCGGACCTTGCAACCTTCCGGAGGCTGGGTAGGGGGGTACCCGTACCTTGCAACCATCTGGATCCATCCCCCCCCCAAGGGTACCTTGCAACCATTTGCCTGCCACTACACTGGTATGGGGTATGGTAAATTTTTCACTTTTGGAACAAGCACCCCTAAGAAATGACTTTTTGACCCCGACAGTACCAAAATTGACAATTTTTTGGATAAAAATGTCAAAAATCGCTTGCTACCGCGAGAAAACTCTGTTTTAGGCACTTTTAGACCACTTTTTGGTACTTCTTGAACATTTTTGGGGCATTTTTTCAGAAAACCGCACCTCGGGTATGGGAAATTTTTGAAGAAACCCCCCTGGTATGGGAAATTTTTGATTTTTGGGGGTATGTATGGGAAATTTCCCGAAAATTGGGCTGGGTATGGGAAAATTTCGATTTCTCAACGACACCACTGGGGGTAATCAAAAATCAAGATACAGCATAGTACACTAAGTGGGTACCGTACCCGTACCGTATTGTCGGAAATAGAACCCCCCATTAATTAACCCCGCATTAATTGAACCCCACCCAAATGGCTCGAAATCAAAAATAGAACCCCCCATTAATTGACCCCCCATAAATAGAACCCCACCCCCAACCTTCACCGTACCACAGATTAGTGGTATGGTAAGGCTGTGTTGTTGTGTCAAACGTTGCTTAAGCTTGCGTACACAACAGAACACATCTTTTTAAGCATGATTGCCGCTGTTAAAGTTAGAAAATACCGAAAACAAGCCATTTTTAGGGGCATTATTAACAAAGATTTTATTCGTCGGGGGGCCAAATGAAAAATATAACCCCCCAATAATTGACCCCCATAAATTGAACCCCCCAAAACGACCCCAGTGAAAAAATAGGCCCCCCCGGGTTCCATTTCCGACAAGACGGTAGCCGCTGCTACTCATGTCTAGCGCTGCTGCTGTCTAATACACACACGCAGTGCAGTTCCTGGGGGGAGGGGGGTCCCCCCTCGGGTACGCTATCTCCCCCTCAGGTGGTACACTATCCCCCTATCTCCCCCTCCGGCCGGGTACACTATCTCCCCCAATTTTTTCCTAAAATAGGCATTTTTAGGCCTAAAACGGCATTTTTAGGCCAAAAATGTGTGATTTTCAGGTCAATGTTCTCAAAAGTCGCCAAAATACCCTTTTTATGAAGAATTTTTTCCAAAAAGGGCAAAAATAGGTCAAATTTTCTACCTCCCCTCGGGGTACACTATCTCCCCCTCCGAAAAAAAACGGAGGGTCCGCTATCTCCTCCTCCGGATCCGGACCAGGAACTACACTGCGCACACGTGTATTAATTAATGCACACTCAACACAGCCAGCTGCGTTGCGTGTAACGGTTAAACCTGATGATCAAGGGCACCTGGATGATTTTCCAAAGCTTTTATCTCCTACCATATTCCTTAAAATAGAGCCCCCCCCAAAAAAATAGAGCCCCCAAAAATACAGCCCCCGCCCCCCTAAAAGGGGTCAGTGAAAAAATAGAGCCCCCCCCCAAAATACAGCCCCCCCAACTTGGAATTCCCCGCTTGGGGGTCGTAAAGTCAAGTTCTTGTATAAGACACCTTGTGTGCAACGTTTGTGGTTGAGTGTATGATGACGTAAAGCCTTTTATGGAAGATCTGCACCTAAAAACACTCAATAATGACCAGTAACACAACAACACCCTGACAGAACTCCATTTTAGGGGTATTTTTTGGAACATTTTTTGAGATTTTGGGCAGCGAAAAAATACAGCCCCCCTAAAAGGGGTCAGTGAAAAAATACAGCCCCCCTTGCATTTTAGGTTTTACGGTAATTTCAAGAGGAGTTAAAAATCTTTGGAAAATCATCCACGCCTATAAAAGGCAGAAAACGGCGTTTTGAGGCCAGCCGCTTCAGATTACGTTTAAGCCCAAGCCCAAGAAGCCTAGGCGCAGGCCTAAGCCTAAGCCTAGGCCTAAGCCTAAGCCAAAGCCTAAGCCCAAGGCTAAGCTCAAGAAAACAAACAAAAAATGATGGCTACCGTAAAAACCTAAATACAGCCCCCCCCGGAATAGAGCCCCCCCGTAATACAGCCCCCCCAAAAAGGGGTATAGAGCCCCCCCACCCCGGAATAGAGCCCCCCAAAGTAACATCCCCTATACAGTAGTGTATTAAGGCTTGATAGTGGTGCACAGGTACATTATGCACGTTTGTTGTTCGTTCAGAGCACATAATACGCCTCTTATTGACGAATAGACACGAATAAATGCAATTACAACCGAGGTCGCAATCGGGCCGGCCCGACCTCGGGCCGGGCCGAGCCGGGCCGGGCCGCGATTTTGGGCTTTTGGCTCGGGCCGGGCCGAGCCGGGCCGGAGATTTGGAGGGTCGGGCCGGGCCGGGCCGGGCACCCCGGCCCGAAGCTTCTGAAGTGACTTATTTTACTGAAAAAGTAGGGTTTTTTTGTCCAAAATACTAAAATTTCGGACGGATTCAGCAAGTAAGTGATCAGTATTGCCCAGTCGTGTGGCTACCCAGGGGTGCAATCAACCTACTGTACCACCAGAAAGGCCTGAAATCAACCTACCTACTGTACCGACCGGCCGAGCTAGGGGGGAACAAAATTTTTTATGTTCAAGTTTAGATGAAAATGTACTAAAACCCTCAAAATTTTGGAATGAAAAATATGGATTTTATACCATTTTGAGCCAAAAATAGCAACCTACTGTACCAGCCGGGGCGGCGACCTACCTACTGTACCAGGATGGCGCGTCATCTACCTACTGTACCTAGGGGGGACCCCCCAGCCACACCATTGGTATTGTCTATCTGGCGACTTTTTCATGGAAAACAATGAAATTTCAACAAAAACATTGATTCAAAAATCGCAAAAATTATGACAAAATTGGGTTAAAATCTGAGCCAAAAATTCGGGCCGGGCCGGAGATTTGGGGGTTCGGGCCGGGCCGGGCCGGAGATTTGGGGGTACGGGTCGGGCCGGGCCGGGCCGGGCCGGAGATTTGGGGGCTCGGGCCGGGCCGGGCCGGCCAAACCCGGCCCGATTGCGACCTCTGAATTACAAGCGAAAAAAACATCCTTTCAAACCCCTTTTTTGGGGTTTTTAGGGGTATTTCTGGGAACAATTTTTTCCGGTTTGGGTCAGTGAATTAATAGAAGCCCCCCGGAATAGAGCCCCCCGTAATAGAGCCCCCCAAAATGGGGTCAGTGAGTTAATAGAGCCCCCCTTCTATTTAGGTTTTTACGGTATGTTTTGACATCCCAACCCCGATTTCACTCTTATAAACACTATTTCTCATTATTTTGTGCATGTATAAATTAGTTTTAACCAAAAAAAGCCAAAAAAAAACAAAAAATTTCACCGGCGCCGGCGGGACTCGAACCAGCGGTCCCGCACGAGTCCAACGCCTTCACCGCTGAGCTAGCGAACCGACACACACTTCCGTCTAGCCGCTGCTACTTATATCTAGCGCTGCTGCTGGTGCTGTCTAATACACACACGTGTATTAATTAATGCACACACAGTCAGCTGCGTGTAACGGTTAAACCTGATGATCAAGGGACCTGGATGATTTTCCAAAGATTTTTATCTCCTAATGTAATTTCTGGCAAGAGGAGTTAAAAATCTTTGGAAAATCATCCACGCCTATAAAAGGCAGAAAACGGTGTTTTGAGGCCAGCCGCTTCAGATTACGTTTAAGCCCAAGCCCAAGAAGCCTAGGCGTAGGCCTAAGCCTAAGCCTAAGCCTAGGCCTAAGCCTAAGCCAAAGCCCAAGCCTAAGGCTAAGCTCAAGAAAACAAACAAAAAATGATGGCTATGTTTTGACATCCCAAACCCGATTTCACTGTTATAAACACTATTTCTCATCATTTTGTTCATGTATAAATTAGTTTTAACCAAAAAAGCCAAAAAAAACAAAAAATTCACCGGCGCCGGCGGGACTCGAACCAGCGGTCCCACAGGCACGAGTCCAACGCCTTCACCGCTGAGCTAGCGAACCGACACACACTTCCGTCTAGCCGCTGCTAAAGGCAAACTACGCCAACACGAGCCCGATTTCGAAGGTAGTGTGGACTCAAAACGAATAGAAAGAGAAAATCATCATGCTCCACTTTTGTATTCTTCAACGTGTAACATTTCCCAAATCAGCAGCCACGTCAGAATGTTTCACCATTCGGCCAGCTGCGAAATCGAGCTCATGTTGGTGTAGCTTGCCTTTACTTATATCTAGCGCTGCTGCTGTCTAATACACACACGTGTATTAATTAATGCACACACAGCCAGCTGCATGTAACGGTTAAACCTGATGATCAAGGGACCTGGATGATTTTCCAAAGATTTTTATCTCCTAATATTTCTGGCTCCGCGTAAATTTCTCTGGCATTCACTTTTTATCTGGCGCGAACTTTCCTCAACCACGGGAACGCCGGTTCAAAAACGGGATAATTGACCGATTTCGGTGCACCTGCACGTCGCTGTAGAACATACAGTATTTCTAACCAACTAGCTAAAGCTTGGACAGTTTCAAAATCGACTTCCCTTTTTCTTGGGCTTAGGCTTGGGCTTGGGCTTAGGCTAAGGCTAAGGCATACCCGTGCCTTCTATATAGAAATCGAACATTTGCGTTTTCTTTTTGTCAAGGCAACTGTCCAAGCTTTTCCCAACATGCATCAGTTCGATGGGTTGATGGAAGACTGATTACCATTGTAATCAGTACGCCCTGCAGAGGCGCTGGGGGGAAGACTGATTACAAATTAAACGGATTCGTAATCAGTCTTCCCCCCAGGCCCCAATCCCAGGAAGGCTGATTACGCGTGCTATAGCATATACATATAATCAGCCTTCCTGGGTTGGGCAGCTGGGGGGAAGACTGATTACGCTGATAGAATTACGCGGAACGTGCGTATGGCCGGCGTGTTGTGCGCGTGTGACAATGTTGGGGTGGGTGAGCTGAAATAACACCTTGTTTCTTGTGTGTTGTTTGTCGAAATGTTGTGCGATTGTTCGCACAATTTGGTGGTGTAGCTTCGTTAAAAATGGTGTGCTATATCGGATGGGTGAGTGTCACAAACAAGGAGTTTGTCTTCACGAGCTACACAGACAGCAAAAAATACAGACGTCTGCGGCTGCCAAGAAGTCACACGTCAGTGGTTATATCAATATTCTTTTTACTAGCATAGATGAACAAATGCACAATTGATATGTTGCACAAGGTTCACGGTTTCACAATTATAACATGAGCAGAAAAACAGCATGAGCTCTGAAAAGACAAATTTTCTTTGCTTTTTTCAATTACACTGATCCTCCACCAAATCGGGCCAAATATGCCTGAAATAGCAAGGGCGGTTCAGTACTGGGAACGAACCGTCCCACTACCGATTCGGGTTTATCCGTTTTATTTTTCGATCCGTAATCAGTCTTCCCCCCAGCGCAGCTTTGTCGGGTTTATCAGGTTTATCAGCTTTATCCGGGTTATTTGTAATCAGTCTTCCCCCCAGCGCAGCTTTGTCGGGTTTATCAGGTTTATCCGTTTTATTTGTAATCAGTCTTCCCGGCACGGTTCGATGACATAAATAAAACAAGAGTCATTTTCAAAACTGTTTCCAGGGTGATGTTGCGGTGTTTGAAAAAAATTTAGTGATATCTGATTAATCACGCATTGTATTCAAGCTCCACAATTGATGTACTGGGGCGATTTTTTAGGTGATCTGAAGAGAGGGTGGGTAAGACCGGTGATGGTTATCCATTCTGTTTGGTTAGGTGGTTGATCATGTGCTGTTTATTTCGCTTGTTATTTGAACTCGAATCGCATGATGTTGTTTTGATTGACGAACTTGCTCTTCAGTGACAGAAGAGCCATGAAGCTCTCTCCAGAGTCCATCAGCACCGGCTTGGTGAACACTGACACTGAAATGGCACTGTGTATCATACTGAGATGGAGCGCAACACATGTGAACAAACTGCACAAACCTGGGATTAAGAACAACTTCGCATTTGGTGCGATCTGCAGTTTGTGAGTCCTCTTGAGCGACATCAGTTTGTCGTATCCCTCGGTGTTGTAAACGATGGTTCGTACAGCGACGAGACCAGGAGACTCGAAGTCGCGATCGCGTGTTCCCCAAACGTGGGCCACATGCGACTAAAATAAGAACGCAAGAATGCCGTTTAGTTGTCAGAAATGCAACTTATGAACATGAGTATCTGACCGTCGATGTTGATTGAGCAGCCCTTGTGTCATCGACGCTGGCTGCTCTGCGAACGACGGGTGTGCTTTGGTAAACGCCAACCCCTACCATATGATCGATGTCTTTATGGAACTGTCGAAACAGGTCGTTCAACACCTCCGTCCTGCAGAATGGTATGTGTTTCAGTTTCATTTCCAGTTCATGCAGTCTCTGATCCAATTGGTTGAATTTATGTCTGATGATTGTACTGCAAGGAGGTTTGGGTCTCACACCATATTATTTGATCCATAAATTCAGTTGTGTTTGCCACTTGATTATCTGTTCTCAATCAAGCCGGTCTTGGACTGTTGTGACCAACCGGTCAACGATCATCTATACATACTGCGTATATACTATTTTTATGTATTACGTATAGTCCACCACGGACTCATGAGACGACTTATTTTGAAGTTGACTTCAACGGATCCAATAATGTTCCGGTTCCACGTGTTTCGGAAATGAAAGAAAGAGAAACGCATGTATTTTTAAAAAAACACGCTCTCCACCTCGGTGCGTAAATTCCCTTTTGACTCCCAAAACATTTGTGTGCGTGCTGAATGACGTTGCTGTTTGCGTAAGTACGCAACAAATTGAGGTCAGCCAGCTGGAACTTGTCATCATGTCTCTCGGCCCAATCTCTTTCTTTTGTTTGCGAAGACCCGTGTGGCCGTCGCATTTTTGAATCTGGCCAAGCAAGCTTTAAAAAGAGTCGTCTCATGAGCACGTGCCTGGACTATACACGCTGTTTTGTATGTTTGCAAACTTGGTCAACATGAGAGCAAAACATGAGCTTTGGAGTTTATTTGTGGCAACCCACACGTATACCGTAAAACCTAAAATACAAGGGGGGCTGTATTTTTTCACTGGCCCCTTTTAGGGGGGCTGTATTTTTTGGGGGGGGCTCTATTTTTGGGGGGCTCTATTTTTTCGCTGCCCAAAATCTCAAAAAATGCCCCCTGCCCCTCAAATGGAGTTCTGTCAGGGTGTTACTGGTCATTATTGAGTGTTTTTAGGTGCAGATCATCCACAAAAGGCTTTACGTCACCATCTACCGTATTGTCGGAAATAGAACCCGGGGGGTCTATTTTTTCACTGGGGTCATTTTGGGGGGGTTCAATTTATGGGGGGGGTCAATTATTGGGGGGGTTATATTTTTCATTTGGCCCCCCGACGAAAAAAATCATTGTTAATAATGCCCATAAAAATGGCTTGTTTTCGGTATTTTCTAACTTCAACAGCGGCAATTGTGCTTAAAACGCTGTATTCTGTTGTGTACGCAAGCTTAAACAACGTTTGACACAACAACACAGCCCTACCATACCACTAATCTGTTCTGTGGCACAGTGAAGGTTGGGGGTGGGGTTATATTTATGGGGGGGGGTCAATTAATGGGGGGGTTCTATTTTTGATTTCGAGCCATTTAGGGGGGGTTCAATTAATGGGGCCCGACAGTTCGGGCCGGGAAGTCCGGCCCGGCCCGATTTTTTCGGCCCGACTTTTTCTGATGATATTTTGAAGAAAATTTTCTGGTGCAAAAATTACTGTTTTTTAATTTAGAAATACCTGATAATCATAAGTCGGTACTAATTTGCAGAATCGCGAGAAATTTTGGCAAATTTAGCCTAAAAAATCACGATTTTTTGTTAAAATTCGATGATGTCGGGCAGAGATCGGAAACGGGCCGGGCCGGGCCGCGATTTTGGACTTGGTCGACCGGGCCGGGCCGGGCCGGAGATTTGGGGGGACCGGGTATGCCTAAATTCGAACGAAATTACCATTTTTTGAACCAAAATTTTCAAAATTTTTGCGCTTCGCGCAATAACATTTCCTAGTTCTTGATCTTTTCAGTCATCGTTTTGAAGAAAGAAGCAGTGGTGTAGCCAGTGCATAGTAGGCCTGGACAAAATACCACTTTTGACACCCAATACCAATACCCAATACCAATACCGGTCCTGTACCAATACCCAATACCAATACCAATTTGGTGACCCAATACCAATACCCAATACCAATACCGGGTGAGACCAGTGGTGTAGCTGGGGGGGGGGTGGGGGGGGACCCCCCCTAGGTACAGTAGGTAGGTTGCCGCCCCTCGCCTGGTACAGTAGGTAGGTTGCCGCCCCTCCCCTGGTACAGTAGGTAGGTTGCCGCCCCTCACCCAAAACATTCATTTTTGGCTTAAAATTGCATAAAATTAGCATATTTGTCTGCAAATAGGCGAAAAATCGCGCGCTGCGCGCGAAATTAGTGTTTTAGGCCACATTTTCTTCAGTATTTAGACATAAAAAATTTCGGTTTCCAGATGACCCCCCCCCCCCCAAGTGGTACGACCCCCCCCTAGCTCGGCTGGTACAGTAGGTAGGTTGCCGCCCCGCATTTTGGGTGGTACAGTAGGTTGCCGCCCCGCCTGGGTAGCTACACCACTGGGTGAGACCCAATACCAATACCAATACCCAATACCAGATCAATGCTACTGAAGTGCCTGGTATTGGGTTTGGTATTGGGTTGGTATTGGTATTGACTATTGAGTATTGGGTATTGGGTTGGTATTGGAATTGGGTATTGGGTATTGGTCTTAGTATTGGTTTGGTATTGGGTTTTTGGTCTGGTATTGGGTTGGTATTGGGTTTGGTATTGGTTTGGTATTGGGTTTTGAGTCAGGTATTGGGTTTGGTATTGGTTTGGTATTGGGTTTTTCTGGATTAGTATTGGGTATTGGTTTTGACCCAATACCTGGGCAAACCCAATACCAATGCCCAATACCAATACCAGGCCAGCTTCAATACCAATACCCAATACCAGAATTACACCCAATACCAATACCAAACACTGGTATTGGTATTGGTATTGGGTGGTATTGGTATTGAGTATTGTGCCCACCCATAGTGCATAGTAGTGGCTTGGGGGGGGTTGGGGGGGGTTACCCCCCTCTCAGTACTTACCTACCACAAAACCCGAGGGGGGGTTGGGGGGTTTGAGTACTTACCTCTCACAACTCCAAATCATACCTCTCACAAGCAATTTTATACCTTTTTAAGGCAAAAATCGGTGTTTTTCGACCTTATTTTCGCAAAAATCGCGCGCTCCGCGCGCAAACCCGCCCATAATACCTATTTTTAGGCAATTTTCGGCGAACATTTTGAAAAAGTACTATTTTTACCTCAATTTTTGGCCAAAATTGTATCACAAAAACGGTGTTTTTTCGCCTTTTTGGGTGACCAAAATCATACCTCTCACGCTTCCGGTCCCAACCCCGCATCATACTTACCTCCCACACATGGGCCTGCCACTACACTGAGCCAGTGTAGTTCCTGGGGGGAAGGGGGGTCCCAACCCCCCTCGGGTACACTATCTCCCCCTCAGGTGGTACACTATCCCCCTATCTCCCCCTCCGGGTACACTATCTCCCCCAATTTTTGCCTAAAATAGGCATTTTTAGGCCTAAAATGGGCATTTTTAGGCCAAAAATGAGTGATTTTCAGGTCAATGTTCTCAAAAGTCGCCAAAATACCCTTTTTCTGAAGAATTTTTTCCAAAAAGGGGCAAAAATAGGTCAAATTTTCTACCTCAAGAAGTGACTTTTTCCTGAATTTGGGTCTTCCCCCCCCCTTCCCCCGCGGGGGGTACACTATCTCCCCCTCCGAAAAAAACGGAGAGTCCGCTATCCCCCCCCTCCGGACCAGGAACTACACTGGGTGTAGCTACCCATCCCATACCCAGGCCTTTGCAATCAACCCACTTATACCACCAAAAAAGCCTACCTGCAATCAACCTACCTACCAGAGGTCGCAATCGGGCCGGGTTTGGCCGGCCCGGCCCGGCCCGAGCCCCCAAATCTCCGGCCCGGCCCGGCCCGACCCGTACCCCCAAACCTCCGGCCCGGCCCGGCCCGAACCCCCAAATCTCCGGCCCGGCCCGGCCCGGCCCGATTTTTTGGCTCAGATTTTAACCCAATTTTTGTCATAATTTTTGCGATTTTTTTGAACCTATTTTTTGGTTGAAAACAACGGTGTTGCAGGGGTTGGGGGTCCCCCCTAGGTACAGCAGGTAGGTAGGTTGACGCTCCATCCTGGTACACTATGTAGGTCGCCGCCCGGCGGCTAGTACAGTAAGTTGCGATTTTTGGCTCAAAATGGTATATAAAATCGGTACTTTTCACTCCAAATTGGCGATAAATCGCCGCGCTACGCGCGAAATTAGGGTTTTAGAGCACATTTTCTTCAAAATTTCGACCGAAAAAATTTTGTTCCCCCTTAGCCCGGCCGGTACAGTAGGTAGGTTGCCGTCCCACATTTTTGGTGGTACTGTAGGTTGCCGCCCCGCCTGGGTAGCCACACCACTGGTTGAAAATACATTGTTTTCCATGAAATGGTCGTCAGATAGAGACAATACTGATCACTTACTTGCCGAATCCGTCAGAAATTTTAGTATTTTTGACAAAAAAATCCCTACATTTTCAGTAAAATAAGTCACTTCAGAAGCTTCGGGCCGGGGCCGGCCCGGCCCGACCCTCCAAATCTCCGGCCCGGCCCGGCCCGAGCCAAAAGCCCAAAATCGCGGGCCCGGCCCGGCCCGGCCCGATTGCGACCTCTGCTACCTACTGTACCGACCGGCCGAGCTAGGGGGGTCATCCGGGAACAAAATTTTTATGTATACATATTGATGAGAATGTACTCTTAAGCGCTAATTTCGCGCGTCACGCGCGATTTTTCGTCTGTATGGAATGAAAAAATACCGATTTTAAACCATTTTGAGCCAAAAATTATCCCTACAACTGTGCCAGCCGGGGCGGCGACTTACGTACTGCATCAGGATGGCGCGTCAATCTACCTACCTACCCCTTCCCCCCGGCTGCACCAGTGAAAACAAGTATTCTGCAGAAAATTTTCGAATTTTTTTCAGCTTTTTGGACTTTTCAGTCTTCGGCCCTTGAAAATTGGCTGACCGGGCCGGGCCGGGCCGACCTGCAGCCCTCCACCGGGCCGGGCCGGGCCGGACTTTTCGCCGACCGGGCCGGGCTGGGCCGACTTTACCCGGCCCGTTTCCGATCTCTGATGTCGGGCCTTTTTGGGCCGGCCACCCCGGCCCGGCCCGACATTCCGGAAAGTCGGCCCGGCCCGGCCCGATTCCCACCTCTGCCCCCTAGTATCCGGTATCTGGTATCTTGATTTTTTCATCCAGGGGTATCCGGTATCCTGACTTTTTGTCCAGGGGTATCCTACCCTAAAATTTTTCCGAAAACCGTAATTTTGGGAGCAACCCCCCCTGGTATCCGAGATTTTTCATTTTGGGTATCCGGTATCCGAAAATTTTGGATTTTGGGTATCCGGTATCCTAACTTTTTGATTTCCCAACGACACAACTGGGTTGAGATGATCAATTCGGCCGTTTATCCCAATTTGCCACTGGCCATTCATTTGCGTTGCACGGCCCCTCAAAGATGGTAGCATGGGGTGTTGTGCCCTCAACACCTTGACCACATGCTGAAGTGGCCTAAAATAGGCGTTTTTAGGCATAAAATGAGTGATTTTTAGGTCAATGTTGTCAAAAATCGCCAAAACACCCTTTTTATTGAGATTTTTTTCCAAAAAGGGGCAAAAATGAGCCAAATTTTCGACCTCAAAAATGACTTTTCTCCAAATTTGGGTTCTCTCCCCCCCTTCCGGGTCCTTCCCACCCCCCTTCCCCCAGGTGGGTACGTCTGTTCCCCCCTTCCCCCTCCGAAAAAAGGGGGTACCGCCTGTTCCCCCTCCGGACCAGGAACTGCACTGAATCTGTCTATCGTCAACAACAATCGACCTCAAAATAGACATTTTTGACTCAAAATGGCTCAAAATCGGTATTTTCACCCCAAATTGGCAAAAAATCGCGCGCTACGCGCGGATTTAGTACATCTAAGTGCATTTTCATTAATATTCACACATGATTACCTACTTAGTACACTATACTATACCTTGATTTTTGGTGACCCCCCACCATCTATCTATCGTCAATAATTTTGGGTCAGTGTAGTTCCTGGGGGGAGGGGGGTCCCCCCCCTAAGGTACACCAACCGCCGCGACCAAGGCACACTAGTACACTAACCGCCGCGCCAGGTACACTAGGCCTAAAATGGGTGATTTTTAGGTCAATGATGTCAAAAGTCGTCAAAATACTCTTTTTATGGAGAATTTTTTCTAAAAAGGGGCAAAAATCGGTCAAATTTTCCACCTCAAAAAGTGACTTTTTCCTGAATTTGGGTCTTCCCCCCCCCTTCCCCCCCAGGGAGGTACACTAACCGCCGCACGGTAAAAAGGGGTAGGTACACTAACCGCCGCGCCGGACCAGGAACTACACTGGTTTGGGTCGACCGTCGACCCCCCCCCCAGATTTCGGACTTGGGTCATCTATCTATCGTCAACACATTTCGGGTTTCAATCTATCTATCGTCAACACCCTGACTAGGGTTAGAGAGATGTCAGGTGTCGGGTGCCAAAAAATGTAAGTGTCGGGTGTCGGTACCCCCAGATGTCGGGTGTCGGGTTTTTTAGACCCGACACCCGACACTTACGGTTCAAAACATCAGTTTTACCGAGAAAAGAATTTTGAGAGAAAATTTTCTTCGGACCAAATGTTTCCGAAGACGCAGAATGTGACATTTTGGTGTTTATTTCGTGTGAAAATACTTGAATTCAGTAACCTGAGCCAAAAAATTGCACTAATGATGCAAATGAGCAAAAATTTGCCTGTTTTTGTTCCAAAAACAGGTGTCGGGTGTCGGGTTTTTTTCAAAAGCTAGATGTCGGGTGTCGGGCTTTTTTGCAACTGTCGGGTGTCGGGTGTCGGCTTTTTTCTCAGATGTCGGGTGTCGGGTACTTCCAGATGTCGGGTGTCGGGTACCCCCCCCCCCGACTTCTAACCCTAACCCTGACCAAGTACTCACTGAGTGGCAAGGGGGTTACCCCCTGTCAGTACTTACCTCCACAAAACCCGAGGGGGGGTGGGGCTGGGGGGGGGGGGGGGTTGAGTACTTTGTTGTTTTCGAAAAAAACGGCGTTTTTCAGTTCGTGACTATAATGTCGACTTATGGAGCCTCTTTTGGCCGGCCACGCGATTCCGGCCGGAGTTTCCCACCTCTTCTCGAACTCAAAAATAGCTTACTGTACGGCAATCTTGGCGGTTGTTTTCAGCACGAACGTTTCACAACGAAAGCGGCGCCATTGCCGTGTCAGCCAACGTCATAAAAACAGCGACGGACGGACGAGAAGGGGCTATTCTCAATTAACAAAATGACGAAGAAAGATGAGCTGCCGGCAGGGGCCGCCGCGATGACCGTGCCCGAAGTCGTGGTCACCGGGCCTAACGATTCGATGCACCGGCCCAAAGCTGACGATGACGACAATCGTAAATTGCCTGTGCTCGTACGACCCATGAAACCGCAATCACTTCGCAACAGCGACATCACCACAGCCCCAGCAAACGAAAATGTAAACCGAAACGAGAATAAAACAGCAATTATGGATTCAGATAAATCGGCTCAACAGAATTCCCTTCATCAACGATCGGCCGCCCAGCCGCGTCGTGATCCCGTCTGCTACCGGCCGATAATCCCGGACGGTGGCTGGGGCTGGATGGTTGTGTTCGGCTCGTTCCTCATTCACGTGTTTGCTGATGGATTCGTGTACAGTTTCGGTATCATACAGGTGTGTCCTGGTAAATATATTCCACCATGACAATAACAGAATTAAAATAATTTTTAGGTGGAATTAGTCAACGAGTTTGATGCCGGACGATCGCTGACGTCATGGGTGATCAGTTTGCTCGTCGGATTGACGCTCGCAGCTGGTGGGTGGGTGCGTACGACATTTTTCTGACATCAGAAATTTGATGTCTGTCATCGTTATTTTGGGATCGTGCGTCCCATTTTTCCAAACATTTGCATATGCTAAATAAGAAGAAAAACGCGCTATCTTGTAAACATGAACGAATCTATCTGTTCAACACAAATCGCACAGGCCCGGTGGCAAGCGCAATAACGAATCGTTACGGGTGTCGTCTAACGACCATGCTTGGTGCTGTGATTGCGTGCATCGGTTGTGCCATCAGCATGTTTGCCACCAACATTGCATTTCTCATTGTCAGTGTCGGTATTGTTATGGGTGAGTCTACGTTGGTTTCTTTGATGCTGATCCGTATTGCATGTTGTGCGACCACTGCATTGCAGACGTTTGTGGGTCCGTTTCGGTTTCAGTGAAATAAATGTTCTGTCGGTTTTATATTTGCAGGCATCTTAGCGATGACGCTAATTGTGTTATTTCTTCTGCCATTGATGCAATAAATTTAACTTAACCTTCATCAACTTAAATTCAAGCAAGTTCAGGGACATTCATTGTAGCTGTACTTCTTTTTCATGCCCACACGGAGTGAGCCATATTTCGATTGTTTCAGAAAAATTTTTCTTGTTATCAATGTATGTATGTATGTCATGTGCAGTGTATGCATCTTTTCAATTCAGGCATCGGCACAGGTCTGATGTACTGTCCTGCAATCGTGATTGTGACCATGTACTTCGAACAGAAACGTGCGTTCGCCACCGGCATCGCTGTTTGCGGCGCTGGCATTGGCTCGTTCATATTCGGTCCGTTCAGCAGATATCTCATTGATGAATACACTTGGCGAGGGGCGATGTTGATTTATGCTGGTTGGTTGGTTTCGTTTTGACTTGACGGGTGTTACTTTGTCCGGCGAGTGGGCGCAGCATAGTAACAAACACCACGCCAGCACGACCCCGATTTCGGAGGTGTCAGATTAGTGAAATATTCTGACGTGGCTGGTCATTTAGGAAATGTTACACGTTCTTGAATACAAAATGGTGCATGTTGATTTTCTCTATTCATGCACACGCTCAACAGACACAGGAAAAGCACACCAAAAAACCCCCACCCCCCCCCCCAAACACCCCCACCCCCCCATTCCTTACAGGCATTATTCTTAACTGTGCTGTGTGCGGTGCTTTATTCCGGCCGCTGGAATTCGAGCCAATTTATGAGGAAGATCTCCAGCAACCTGATCATCTTGAAGAGATCAGACGCAGTCATCTTAGGTCCGCTGCCAGCACAACTGTTGGTTCTGTGGATCTGGGAAAACTGGATGAGGTGGCGGAGGTTGGCTTTGTGTGTCGGTTTGTTTTTGCTCATTATTAGGGTTTTCGGTTTTTTGAAATTCATCATAGTCTAGTTTTTTACTAGAATTCATTTTAGGCTTGAACTTATTTTACTAATCACTTTGTATTCGATTGTCCAGACGCCAGCCACGCCAATGCTGTCTACGGGCAATCTGGTCGGTCAGCATCATGAAACATTACAATTGCGCAACGGCGTAGTGGTAGAGTTGGAACCGATACCATCGGAAAATCTAGTCGACTCCACGGCCACTCAACGAACGACCATGTCGCACTCGGATGTGACGCAGAATGGCAGCAGTGATGTTTCGAATAGATTGAAGGTGCGCTCGGGTAAATTGGGGTTCGTTTGATGCCTGGCCCAGAGTTGACCACGGTGCTGGCTGGACCTGTCAAAACAGCCTGTCGGAAATTCGAAACTGCTTTCCTTTTGCTTTGTTGTTGGTTGATTTATTGCTCTCAATGACGCATGAAACCATGCACGTAAATTAGTGATAGAAGCACAGTTACAAGACCGGGTGGGACAGTTACGGAAATAAAAATAGTTACAACACTAGTTATAACAAAACTACAGCAAATAAAAGCTACATAAAGCGCCAAGGAGAGAGAAAGAGATCACGGACACCAGGACAGATCACAGGACATGTTAACAGAAACTGAAAATTATGCATTAATACTCGTCTACGTCAACCGGCAATGCCGGGCTGAGGGGCATATTGGCATCAGTCCATGTTGTCAACAGTCCAGAACAGATGGTGTGTTGATGATTGTCCGCCGCTTCCGTCTACCACCATTTAGCGACGTGGCTGGCGTCCTCAGGCTGACGTGAATGCGTATCGAGCGAGACATCGCCATATACAAATCGTTGACCGGACGCGGGGGCGATTGAGCCCATTGATTGCTTTGTTGTTGGTCGTTTCATCGTGAACAGTATGCTTTTAGCATTCTTAATGCATGGCCAGATCAATTAGACTTTTTTGCTTCTTGTTGTCTGATGAAACAAGCCATGCGATCTATCAACTTATCTCGATTGTGTGCTTTTTTTACTATTTTTTCAATATTCTTTAGAAACAACATGATCTGCGCAGAAGGCTACTAAGGTTGCCGGGTCGGGCCGCTTCCGTGGTGCTGGGGGACAAGTCTGGAAACACGGACGAAATTACGACTGATTCGACTTTGTTGGTTGGTTTCGGCTTGGATAGTACTTTCATTAATGTTCCAAATTCACAGTAAAGTCAGCAGTTAGTCCTCCAATTGTACTGGGCTAACGGTGTTATATCTGTGAAAGAACAAGGTGTCCGTGCCCACACAGCCACATTCACGGTGCAGTTTTTGTGTCGTGCTTTGTTGTCCGTTGGCACCCAGCGTGGCACCAATTAGCTGCCAGTAGAGTTTTCGTTGCGTCTCTGACTCACCTGTGTTCGGGATTGTCCCAGCCTAAGGCGGGTTATGCATTTACGCAACGGAGTAGTTGCGCAGCGCACATGCTTGTTTTCTGACCAAGAGAAACACAGCTCTGTAAATTTTTCTGCAAGATGAAATGTTCTGATGTCAATATAAGCTCGAGCGTTGCACAGCATATCAATACTTTCCTTTTTGTTTTTTGCAAATAATTACTAAAGATGAAAAGCTCCGATATATGGCAAGGGATCGTCAGCATGGTTATTGTACTTGACATGCGCTCTGATTTTGATATGGAAACTATCATTCGTCACACGATGGAAAAAATCAGTAGCTTCAACGTGTAACAAACGTCACATTTGAGGCGCACGTTTTTCATTTGACTTGGCAGAGTCCCCACCGTGCCACCCATCACCGTCGTCGCGGTGTGTCCGAGTCGGCCGGCTACCTCGGTGTTCGCGACGTGTTCTATGCGGGCAGCATCACGCACATTGCCGAGTTTGAACGCGATCCCGACTTTTATCGATCGATCGTGTCGTTGCACGACAAAACCAGTTCGTTACCGTTACCATTACCGTTATTATTGACTTCATTACTTTTCAACCTTGTGGTCTGGATTTCGCAGACTGTCAAATTGTCTTTCAATGAGTTCCAGCTGAAGTGCGCTGGTTGTCGGGCGCAATTCTTTATTTTGACCGTTTATGTTTATTATTTTCGTTTTCAAATTTTTAGTCGCCAGTCAAGTTTATTTCAAAGTCACCGATTCAGTAATTTCTCGATCTGGTAGTCTAGATTTCATCGGTGCCAAATTGTCACCAACTGCACTGAGTGTTACAGGCGCATTACCGCCATCGCAGTCGACCCAAGGTGACACTGAAGGAGCGATGCTCGCACCACCCGATGATGGACTGACATTTGGGGATGAAGTCGATATGTGGACAGATTTCAAAAAGTCGGCCTGGGTTTTTTGTTTTTTTTCTGTATCGCTATGCTGCGCGGAGGAGGAGCATTGCATGATTGCAAAAACTTGAAATAGTACCGTGTTCAGCGCGATGTGGAAAACTCTCGCAGCGCCCAATTTATAGGCTTTGCAGCCGCATGATGCCGAGAAAATGTTTATTTTCTACAAGAAAACCACATCTGCTGGCTGATTACCAAAAATTGCAAAATTTGATTCAAGGTTGTTTAATATTTCACATCGTCAACCCTTGAAGTAGTGTTGCGAAAGGTCACGTGGCCGACGCCTGTTGCTGGTGATAAGCCCTGCCAGGTAAATGAAAATGTAAACAAACAAGGTTTTAGATGGTCAAAACAGCAAGTATTTGGGATGCAATGCAATGTCAGAAGGGGGGCCGCAAAGAAAATACACGAAAAATATAACATGGCCCAAATGTAATAGATAATATCGTACCTTTATTTTACTCGAGTGCCTGGTCACAAAGACTGCAACAGCAGTGAGTCTTGCCTGTCTCTCAAGTCTGAAACCTGGAAATGTCTGGTGCTCTCACGCCGTTGTTTTGTATCTTCTTGTTTCAGTGTGATCATTCGTATGGCCAATCTCAAGCTGCTGACCGACCCTGTGTTCCTGCTATTCTGTGCTTCCAATTTTCTGACGAGTATCGGCTTCAACATTCCTATCATATTCCTGCCTGACAAAGGCGAACATTTGGGCATCAGCAAGAAATACTGTTCGTGGTTCGTGTCCTGCTTCGGTAAGTATCGACTGGTTACTGTGTTTGTACCCAAAGTTTCGTTCATTGTACCCATGTTCACTACATAGAAGGCTGACTAATTGGAAGTTTTAAGCAGATTCGGAACAAACTGTCTTTCACAGCGACATGTTGGTTTCACTGCAGAACACAGTCACCTTGCTGTCTCAGGCATCGCCAATACGATCGGGCGTGTGCTGTTCGGTTACATCTCCGACCGTCGACTGCCGTGCAAATACGGCCAGAACACGGCACTGAATCGGTTGTGGATATACAACATTCTCGTGACCCTCTGTGGTTTGTCGACTATCGCCAGCTGCGTCTGCAAGACAGCACCGGCCATCATGGTCTATTCAGCCGTGTTTGGAATGACTATCAGTGAGTTTGACTCGATATTGATGCCCGTTTTAAACTTGGTGATCTGACTGAGCTGCCAGGCCGATTAATCCCACTGTACTCTGTGTGCAAGACCGATTTCTTCCTCATTGCTGTCCAGCAAGAATTGCACGACTACCATCATATCAACTAGTTTGCAATTTCTTTCGAGGTCTTGACTGATTGTTTTGCACAAGTATCCGACCTTCAACAATTGTTTCGCCACCCACGTAAAGTTGGGCGTGTGTTCAAGTGTAGCTAGCTACTTCAGTTTGTTTGGCTCGTTGTTCTCGACTGTCCCCAATTTCCATCCCCCAGACTGAGCATTTCCGAATTGCAGGTGGGTACGTGTGTTTGACATCAGTGATTTTGGTTGATCTGCTTGGTCTCGACAAACTCACCAATGCATTCGGCTTATTGTTGCTGTTCCAAGGCATTGCCTCACTCGTCGGTGCACCTGCTGGCGGTTGGTTCGGGTTCTTTGTATTTGAATACTGTTACGGAGTCAGTCAGCGCAGCTCTCACTTGATGATGGATCTTCTCGTGGTAGTCTGTGGTAGCACTTATCGGTTTTATGGCTTATAAGTGCCAAAAATTGATGCTTGATGTTTCGTTGTTGTGCAAATTTGCCAAAAACTCGGCGAAAAATGTGGAAAATGTGGCTTTCAAACTCCTACAGGCTGGATCGTCGACATGACCATGAATTTCGATTACACCTTCGTTTTCGCCGGCGCCGCTTTGCTGCTCTCCGGTCTCATGCTATACGTTCTTCCATGCATGAAACCGGATCTGGGACATAAGTAATGGTTCAATCACTTGAATTTGTCCACAACAAGTTTGGTGTATGTTCACCTAGCTAATTTTAAATTAAAAATAAAATTCTCCGGCCGGATTGAGTGTATATGCAGCAAAATTTCGGCATATAAGTGTTGTTATAAAATTGTTGCTTTTCTGTCACAAATTTACTTAATCGTGTAATTTGATGCTGAATTTAATCAATAATTACGTATTAGTTTTCTGAATTTGATGGATATAGTTGCCGCATGAAAAAAACGGTTTTTTCCTGAAAAAAACGAGAAACCCCGCTTTTGTCAAGCGTAACGAGAGTGGGGAAAAAACCGGCCGACCCGGGACCGACGTTTTTTTCCAAAAATTCGGCTATTTTCGGTGCAGGGGCAAACCTTTCTCAAAGCCGGAATCCATCACGGTAAAACTCGCCGTAATTGCTTGTCTTGGACATAATAAAACGGAACCATTGTAAAACACATGCGCGGTGTCAGTAACGCAAAATGTGTGCCCAAAATGCTTGTTTTGGGTTTCCCTATGCTTATACACGACGGTTCCTTATCGTTTTTTAGGTTTTCCTCCAAAAATATAAAGGACCGGTTTTTTCGGCAACTGTATGAGTAGAATTTGTTTTGTACGTCCCCATCTGTGACCGAGCTTCCACGAGAGTTGCTTAATTCTGTTCTTTCAGTTTCCGTCGTCCGAATTGTTTCTTTGATGCAAAACCTGATCACATTATTATCTTCCAGTATTTTCTCAACAGTCAAGTTCAAGTAGCCACGTTATTGCTGGTAAACGCATGCGTAAGTGTAGATTGGCTTCGCTTATTTGTTGACATTTTGTCATCCGTCTCAGTTCAATCGAGCGACTTTGCCTCGTTGTTTTTTGTTTTGCTAGTTAATGCTAGTCGAAAAAACGGTGCGCGTTGTCTACCTTATCTGTGTCCTCAGATATCATGTTCAAAATAGCGATTTTTTACAATTCTGGTTAAATAATTGACGTTCACGTACGCCTGTGTTGACTTTCTAGGGCTCAATGTCTTCTGCGCTTCACAGTATCTCACTTTGTATTTTTATTCTTTCACAGTATTCCGTAGCCCTCAGTATTTTTAGAAGAAATCATCCGTACAGTTTGTATGCCATCAGCTTTTCACTTTACCTCTCATCATGACATATTTTACCTGGAAGATGCTGTTTTGCCAAGATTTATGGGATGCCTTTCAATTTTGTCTCATCTGTCCCCATGCTTCGAGACCAAAACGTGCGGTGCTTGTGACGTTACACTTTATACATTTTATAATAGTTTTATTCTTCAGAATTTCAGATCAAGGCATCATTTTTGCAGATGACCTGTTAAAATCAAGATTGTTTGAATACACTTTTGTCTTTCTTTTGGCTGTTTTTCTTGTGACAATGTTTGAAAGGTGTGTGCCAGTCCCATTGTTGAAATGCATTGCAATATCTGAGTATCTGAGCAGCATCATCGTATTGGGCCGTGATCTTGTAAAACTTGTTAAAAAGGCTCCATTGCTTGCGATACTATCTTTGTATTATTTATTTATTGTGCTGTGCTTTTGAATGCAAAGCTCACCATTCGCTATATTAGCTGATTAGGTGTAATCATTGTATAAAATTGTTTGACTTTGTTGTGTTGTGAACGTCTACGAAATATTCGCAATCGTAAAGTCATTTTTTGTCAGACTGGTGCAGTCCATGAAAAGTTCACTCATTCGCGCCGGCTACTATGACCGTAAAACTGAAGAAGGCAATGAGGCAGAATTGAAAAGAAGCCAACTGGGGTGCCGGTGCGTCACCATGATCCATGTTTGGCTTGGCTCGTGCCCACTTCGCCCCAATAAAGCGGGCATTAAGTGTTGCCGGGCCACCCGGTTTCACGTAACACATGACAGGATGCCTAGGTACACAAACACCACTCCTGGCGTCTCGACCTCGAGCATGATTCATGGGCGTGAATTGACGATCCAGGCGAATATAAATGATCAAGATAGCGCACATGTTGCGCACTGGTCATTTGTTTTCACGCCGGGTATCCGGGTACTTTTTACAGCCAGTCTCTCTGGCAGAGTAATGGGGCGTTGGCGTTACCCAGTTTCAGGGCGGAAACAAAAAAATGGTCATTGCAAACATGTGACGTGAGTCGTGACCATGTGATAAGAAACAACATATCACATGTCTCTTGAGAGCTTTGGCGAACATGATAAAGCCTCGAATAAAACAAACACAGCGTTGGGTCTTTGGGTACCGTGTGGTTAACATCAACCTTCCACTCTGAAAAATAGCATTGTTTTCGCACTTTACCAAATTGGATGTCGGGCAATTAAGCAAGTTTCTTTTGCTCCATTTCGGAACACATACAGTACGAAGGTAATTGAACTTCCTGTTCCTGCTCTTGTGTTAACACAATTATCTGCGCACAATCACGTTCATTTTGTGTTCCAGCAGGCCCGCTGTGTTTCTGAACGATTTTACTGCAATGCTTGCTTTCTGCTGCCAAGTTTGTCAACAAAGACTTGAAAATTGGGTGCGTGTAGAGAAAAACGGCCCTCGCCCTCAAGCGCAAACTGGGGTCGGCTCCTAAAATCGACCCAAACCAAGTTATACCATCAAGCAAGTAGGTATACTCTGTGTCTGGTAATGGCACCGTACTTATACATGGTGCTGACAACTCCCACCCACTCGTTGTGCTCCATGCCCATTTCGATTTTCTGTTTTCGACCGTATTCCACTGATTCCAAGATTTAGTATTATTTGCGGGTCTCGGAATTTGAGGTGCACCACCAGCCGAAAATATCATTTTTGCCTGCTTCGAAGATATACCACATAAACTGACGTCAGTTAGAGAATGGGCGTCTCGCTCTGCTTTTTACCGCCAAAATTCTCTCTGCTTAAAGTCCGTTGGTGCCGTTTCCTTTCTGCTGAAATGTCTGCTGTGTTGGTGCATCACTGACACAACAAGGCTCTTCCATTATTTTCGCGCGGCTACAGATATAGTCGTGTGCGAAAAAGCACCGCTGGAAAAAATGGCTTCACGTCAAATCCCCTGATGCTCACAGCCAGCTTTCACGCTCTTAAAAGATTTTTGAGAGAGTGTGAATGTCACGTGGATTTTGGGATTATGCAGGCCACACTGTATAGGACGCTGCTGGTATTGGGCTACATAGTACATTCACGCATATACAGATACTACAACCGATGTAAGTGCAGCTGTGGATTATACCAACTTTACATTGAGAGTTTACTGCGCAGGATTGGATATAAATTTTGCTCTTTAAAATGCGTCGTCAGGCTATAGGAAGATCGCTGATCCGGGAGAAGCTATAACATGTGTTTACTAGTGTTGTCGTTCATTGGTCGCTCTGCTTGGTTCAGCTATTTCCCAGTTTTTGTTTAAAACGGATTCTTTTGGATTCAGTTTGCATATCAATATGTATCTGTGTCTTCCTTGCCGTAAAGTCTCAAATTAGAAGGTGCTCTCTTTTCTCACAGTTTGTTCCCATGTAGGGTAGGTGTACCTATGTATGTATGTATATGTACCACCTGTCAAAAAAACGCGCTCACACAGACCCGAACCAAGGGGGATTAAGGCTGTTGTCATCAGGGGGATCAAGTTTGGTCACTGGCCTTGTCTGGCATTGTTCAAAACGGCTTGCCTGTGTCACCTGTTAGCATGCACAGTAATGCCAACATTGGTCGATTTCATGTCGTAATGTGCGTCCTAAAGATGCATGACCATAATGAAGCCCACACCGGCCTGTAACCATGTGGGCATATTGACACCAGCCAACACGTTTTATTGTACATTCACGCGTGCGTCGGCAGCCACAGCTCATGATCGGTTCCAAATGCCAAAGGTCCAACTGATAGTAATATTGAACCCAACAACATTTTTTGCTATGATTTCATTAGCCAAAAGTGCTCCCATGTGTGCGGGCCGCAGGTGTCATAAGCACAGTCTATCATAAAGAATTCATGAAAACTTGCATTTAGCCCGAGTTTTCCACAAGCAACCCCCCTTGAAACAATGTAATTGTGCTTGAGCACCTTTGTTTCAAAAATGATTTGGGTTTCTTAAAGTGAAACCAATTCGGCGACTCAATCCAGCTGGTAGTTTTTATCCATCCGGGTTTTTAGTATACACTCTGCTGTACAGTGCAGACGTTCTGCTAATATTTACTTGTCAGACCACAAGGTTCCCTCAAGTATAATGCCTGAGGCACATGGTTGGATACAGTAATTATGGCGGTTTGGTCCGTTTCACTTCAGTGCACGTGACTGGACTACCGATCGTTTATTTGTTTATGCGCACATGTGCATACATGCAAAGGCTAGGTTCATGTCATGTAGCTTCATTACCCCATCGATGTTAGTGGCAGGGTGTCGGTACCATGGAATTTTAAAGAAAAAACTGTAAAACTTACCATTAGTACCCAATAGCTCGGTTGTTTAAAGGAAATTGGAAGTGGCTGCTTGTGTCGTTTGCGCATACAGCTTGACACAACAGCTGTTTGGTTACCAGACTGTCATGTGATCCAACTGCACTTTCATTTTTTCAATTGAACAATTTTTGCGTCCAAACCAATCCCCTGCTTCCTTTTGGTTCTCTCTGACATTTTCCTACTTGATCCATGCTGAACATTGTGCAACATTTGTATGTATACATGTGCATATCTGAGACTTTCTTCCGCGAGAAACGATTGTTGATAAACTCGTCATGGTTTGTTTGAAAATGTTCCCGTATCTAATCATTTTCATATGAATCTAAAAATACCAAAAAACTTTTTGAAGGAATCAGCTTTTTCAGCACTACCTGATCCAACGCCGTATCACAATGAAGCCTTCGATGTCGACGAATTCAATTGCGATGCCCAAGCGCTCCATGCCACTGCAAGACGTGCTTAGAGACTTCATCGATAAAAAGTTGGTTGTACTCTCTTTTCATAATCTTTTATTCATTTTTCTATTTAGATCTTTTGTTGTGATGAGGTTGGTCAAGAATTATCATGTGCACGAAACCCTGATGTGAAAGTGAATTGGCCTGCGAACAACAGCACATTCGGCATAAAAGATTAATTCCAGATTTCTGATTGGGCATATGCATTACTTGCTTGTATCCACAGCTCAGCTTTCGTAATTTATCTTTTGTGCGCCTTCAGGCATTCATGGCAGCGTCATCCCTTGCTGGCGTGCGTGAGTCCGATTTGTATTATTATACAGATAAATTTAGCTTCCTATTCTGATGTCCAAGTCCCAAACCGCAGTAGCCGCCTGTAAGCATATCGTTGTACCGTAGGTATGTGCTATGTGTAATGCGTTGACAGCTACGTCGAGCACGTTAGAATCAGCCAATTATCTGTTTCTTTTGCAAAACTTATTCAATCCCACTCACAAGAGTTTCGTTTTACTTTCCGTCACCGAAATAATCTTACGGGTCGTGGGGCACTGCTATACTACACTTGCAAAATCTCACTTCGAAATGAGAATTGTAATAACGTCATTCAGCGTCAAAATAATGACAATTTGGTCATCTGGGAAGAGCCAATTAGCATCCAGAACGCCGTTATCGACCGCAATCGCTGTTTTATAGCAAGGCGGAAATGATTGTTTGACTTACGAATCGAGCGCGCACGAGCGCTCAAACTACCATAAGCACCTTTCAACAGTTTCTAATCTTCGCAACACACGTTAACAAGGGGTGTAGGCGTTCCGGTCGTACTGTGCTGAGTGCAGTAATGTTGGTCTGCTTCGCCATGCTTTCGCAGACAGACCGAAGGCGCCAGGGCTCGTCAGTGCGAACGCCTCAGGCAAATTTGCCTCCAGTAAGCCCCACCAAGCAGATCTTAGGGCGGGCTTTGGTTGAATCCGGAAATCGGAATCCGGAAATATTTCCGGAAAACGCATTACTTTTGTATGAAAATTCTTGCGTTTTGCGGAAATGTTTTGTATTTTTGCATGCTAATTATTTCCGGATTCCGGATTTAACCTAAGTTCGCCCTTAGTGCTGGGCTGTAACATCACTGCGTGCACACTCAAAAACAGAGTTTCGTCACATCTGTGCATAGCGAAAGCAGAGCCACTACAAGCAGTACACAGTGAAGTCACAATGTACTGAGTGCAGTAATGTTGGTCTGTTTCGCCATGCTTTCGCAGACAGACCGAGGCGCCAGGGCTAAAGATTTCGCCAGACATAAAGCATTTCGTCCGGACGAAAAAAGGTTTGCGTGATGACTGACTGACAACATTTATACACAAGTTGAAAACGACATGAGATGTATGAGGCCAAAGCCGAACATTGATCAGGTTTAGTGCAGTCGCTCGGTTCCGGCTCCGGCTCAATACTGTTATTTGGTTCAGTTTGGCTTCAAACTTACGAGAGTCTCACGAAGGTCATTCATCTTTTTCCACGTGTGATACGAACGCTTACTAATACTGTACAGCACTGCTACCTAATACTTTCCGAGCGAAACAGCTCGTTTTCCTATATCACTTTGTGAGCTTTTTGGACCCACTTTTCGCCAAATTGGATTTCACCCTGAACTCGTCGACGCCAAGTTTCACAGTTCACACGTAAGCCATACATTAGGTACGGCATCTGCGTTTGCGCACGCAGTCGACCACTTGCGTAGACGACAGCAGAATTAGCTCATACTTATCCATGAATTATGACAAATTGTAATACACGTTGGTTTTGGGCACGTAAACGTCCGCCGGTCATCGTGCTTTCAGCTTCCATAAACCTCGTCACATTGAGCGACCGAAATTGGATACGTCTTTTCTGCCTTACTCGGCTATAAATATCGGCGCAATATGTTGTTTCTGCGGAAAGGGCCTTTGATATTCGACCGCTCGCCTCATGTTTGCATTTTCATCGGCACACTTAATGGCAGAAATTACAGCGATGGAAAAGAAGGAAGAGAGAAACAAGAACACAAGATGAGTACTTATCGAAACTGTCCCAAAGATGCCTCGAAAAGTTGAAGTCGAACCCGGAGCGTCGAAGCTATTTGGATAATGAGCGAGCCCTCACGCAGGAAAGTAATTATTTTTAGAAATGATTGTTGCCGTTTTAGGGCGGGCTTAGGTTGAATCCGGAAATCGGAATCCGGAAATAATTCCGGAAAACGCATTATTTTTGCATGTATATTCTTGCGTTTTCCGGAAATATTTCCGGAGCCCAGAAATGTTTTGTATTTTTGCATGCTAATTATTTCCGGGGTCCGGATTCCGGATTTAACCTAAGTGCGCCCTTATCGACTCTGAATTTTCCTCGCTGTTTTCTAGTCTACGTGCGAGCAGCAAAGGTACATACCAGCTCTGAATCGCGCACCGTTCTACAGCTGTTTCATGGGCGCTTAAAGCTTGTGAGTGTGCCTCTAAACGGGAAACATTCCTCAACTAGAACTCATGGAAAAAATTCAGGCCTGCTGCCTTCCCTCATATGCATAGGCCTCGACAGTTTGCTTTGTGCCGACTATTCGGTTCCACGCGCGAAAGCCAGCTGCTACCGCTGTGTGTGTCAAGTCAGAGGCGAGTTTAATCATCATTTCAAAGTTCTGTTCATCAAACAAGGCATCAGCCCAGCATGGTTTATGGGTACAGAGACTTCCTACACGTTTCGGAATGAAACTTGGGCACCCATTTCCCAGAAAATGGCACTTTTCGTTCTTGCTTATCACGACGGGTGGCTTTGAGGGCGCCCAACTGCACGCGTACTGTTATGTGCTTTCGTGGAATCCGGCTGCCAGCTTTGATAATCAGACTTGGAGCAGCCACACAGCGTCGTGCGTGACAAAGCCATTTAGTCTGGGTTCCGTTTTTAAAATAGCATCATTAGCGACGAAGTTTCGGCACCCAAGTTTTGCGGTTGCGTCGTGTTTGTCCAAGCCTCGTCACACCGAACGCATTGCGGCCCTTGCTCTGTTTGAGTTTTCGGCGTCACATAAAATTGCACAGATGGCGCCAATATTCGTCAGCTGTTGAGTCGCCACATGTCAGTTCTTCTTTTGCACAATTATTCGTTTTTAGTAATTTACCGCTCGTTTTTTCCCATCGAGTTTCCGCCGCAAGAATGTCGGAGGCAGCCCAATTTTCATAACGAAGCGTCGATTTGCTTGTCTGAACAGAAGTGTTTCTTGCACTGAGAATACCTATGTGGACGGAAAATGACCACCTGTGTTCGTGTCATGACCTGAAACTTTTCCGAATTATTTATGGACAGTCCTAGAAACTCAAGTCGAGGCTGCACCAATAGATATTGGTCGTACAATGACTAATAAGAATTTCTTTTCTCCCTCTTCTTTTTCTTTTCGTTCTAGTCCGTTCGCGGTGCTCTTTCTCCTGCCCTCCCCCCCCTGCCAATAGCTATACTGTATGCATTCATTTGCCAAATGAAATCAGCGATGCTTTGATGTTTTCATCTATAGGCTTTTTGTATAGTGGTGTGAAACATCGCAACAACCAATATGAGCAAACAAGAGCTCCTAATAAAGATTCAACTTTGTGATTTCCTCACGATTTATTTTGTGATGAGTTGCCATGCCGACCAACATTTGTCGGTCTCACGAGAACCCAGTGCTGATCCAGAATAATGGTACTTGATTACAGCTGCACAAGGAAATGACCACACCCGCGTTGTGATAGTATATCCATGAATAGCGCACAATAATTCGAAATTCGAGCCCGATCGTACAAAAATATTGAAAAAAGTTATTCGGTTCATGTTTCCGACGGTGAGCATGTTCAAAACCGACGAACATTTACCAGAGTGGCTGGAGGAATGTCCCAGGTCAGCGACATAATGTCAAAGATTGTGAAAATTGAACCCTTTCTTGAGTTGCATGTTCAAAAAAGACCGCTATCTCCAATCACAGTGGCGTGCGCACACTCTGAATAAATTAACCGACCCGACTCCGGGCCACGTACATAACTCTTTCATGACGTCGGAAAGAAACAGTCAGCGATAATCAAAAGCCGGTTGCTGACTATGATACCGAAAAACTGGACAAACCAAAAGTGTATCGGCTCTCTCAAAGCATGCTGTTTCATTTTTTGTATCTATTTTATTTGCCATTTTTTCCTATTCTAATCTCAAACCAGGATTGAATGTTTCTTGATGCTTGACATTTGATTCGTGTTTGTGTGCCCCGCCTGCGCAGTGGCTGTCCACAGTTTGTAGTTTTGCATCCAGTGACAAGACCGCCTGCCTGCCTCTTGCCGTATCACGTGAGTAGTGCGAATGGTAGGGGACATCGTCGCGCGTATTTTCAACTACATATAGCTTGGGTTCGGGGTTAGGCTTAGGCTTATGATTGTGCTTCCCTGCTTAGGCTTAGACTGGACTTAACCTTAGGCTTAGGTTTTCCTGACAACCACATTACTTGAATATGTTGTAACCAAATAACGCGCGACCAAGTGACAAAGAGCGACGATGTGTCTTACAACCGTGCGCGTATTGCATTGGGTTCGGACACAAACTTGTGTATATTGGTCCTTCAAGCATATACTATGACTGCATGTATTGTACAATACGTATTATGGTAGATGTCACTGCGATAGAATTCTAAGGAATGCGTCGTCGCTTCACATTTGATCATATAATGCCATTCATGCTTAATTTTGGCGCTATTTTTTTATTCCGCTTCAAGCACGTACGTATACATATGTACGTATTGGGCAAGGTCGGAGCTTTACGGTTACGCACTGTCATTCTGACGGACCAGAAACGTCAAAGTTACCTGCAACACGGACGCAGATCCAAGATGCGGGTGCGGTTCACAAGATGCGAACAGCGCATAAATACGTATATATACAAAAGCTCGAGAATCATTCTGACAAATTGTTTACTTGCACGCACGGGAGCAGATCCATTTTTGTCTTCCGCAGCTCTGAACTCGCGGTTTAGCTATAGTTTTGTAGCCAACCTGCGAGCATCGTGCCAGCGTCTTCTCCTTGCAAAGGTGTGCTGACGTGAGATCCCCATGTGTACTTATCCTTTATTATGTACCTTGTTGGCGCCGCGTATTGATTGTCAGGTGCCTAACCTATACTTGGGCGTAAACTTACGTTCTTCATGGTTTTCGAACTTGATGAAACAAAGTAACATAAGCTGCTCAGTTTCACCTCATCTTCCACCACGCGTTTGTGACGCGACGTCTACGTTATTTATGAGACTTCGCTGCGGATATTAGAAGTGCAAAACTCAATAAATATAGCACGTCCCAAAGAGACGGGCCATGAAAAGAAAATGCATGCTACAGCAGAAAAAAAATAAGCTATATTGCGCCGACGCTATGCCTCGAAACTTTGTCCAGTGGCCTACCCGGTTTATCTCCCAGGCACGGCAGGACCGGATAATTATGACATATCCACTGCCAGCGCGACTCAGCAAATTTCGGTTCCTAAAAGTGCACTCTTATGGCAGTGCATGACGGCTAAAAGTGTTCTTTTGTGCTTGACATATTTTCCCACTTTTGTTGCCCGCAATTTCGCATCCGTTGCCACCTTTTAGGTGCCGTAACGCACAGCGCACCGCCAAGTCGCCTGAAACCTGTACATACTGTATATGCCAACACATGATGTATGTATACCTACATGTGTGATCGTATCGTGTCGTAAGCTTTACTCTTCAATCTCTGTTAGGAAAATACATATGTACAATACTGGGTGTGCCGACAAGGTTCGGTTTGTATAAATAAATATGCGACCGTGGCTTGAGTGCACACAAGCTCTTTGCAGCCGGTCCATTTTGGTGGTGCAAGGCTTTCTGAGCGCTAAGTGAGTTACTTTGAATGTCGCGTGTGCGTTGGGTATAGTGGTCTGTATTTGGACTGGACACATGCCGCAAATTTGAACCAGTTGAATTTTGTAGGTCCATAGAGTCACTTTTTCCACAGATAACTTTGAATAACCCCACTTTATGATGTTCATAATGGCAGTAAAACAGCAGGTTATGGTTTGTAAAGTCAGTACAAGGTTACATACTACCATACGTACATATATGTATGCAATAGGTGCGATTTTTTGTCGCAATATTACGAGACAAGAGAAGCCACGCAGCTTTTCCTGTGTGAGAGTGAGGTACATACATACTTTGTTTCGTCTTTATGCTGAGGAAGATCTTCACTTCCGGTTTTTCTATCTAAGATTTTTGTCTGGATAGTCGTCATCACGCCTGAATCAAATCAGCGTTTTTTGAGTCTGCTCAAATTTGAGTTTCCTGCACAAAGAAATGAGATTTACGCCTCAACTGAGCTCATCAGACTGTTTTTCTCGTGGGTCGACCGCAATAACCTGATAACCCAGCTGAGAAATTTTTGTTCACGCGGGGTTTCGAGTTTCAGCGCTTGTCTTCTGAGCCAGAATCCATAAACTTTCCAAGGTTTGTCGTCTTCAATTCATCTGTAAACTGCAGTTTTCCGCTCTGCCGAAAGATTCTACGGCCACTATCAAACATGGCGATCGGTGCGGTTTTTATAATCTTTTCGAACAAAGGATATTATATTTCGAGAGTTACTGGTGGCATTAAATTCAACCAGGGGTAACAGTGGTTCTGATGCGGCTGATAATCACCCTGTAGCTGGGTGGTTGAAATTAGTGTCACACAAAAAGTCAGGTGCCTTGCAGACCACACCAAACTGGTACCCAAGTTTGATACCGCAGTTGGAAGTGCGAATGTCGTCCTGTCTGATACTGTGCTTTTTTATTGCAGATGCAGGACGAATAGGAGATCCGTTAGCGCTTCCCTTAAAAAAGTGTGACGACTGCAAATTATCAAAGCACACAGCTGTCACTTTAAACTATGCTCAGACGGCCAGAACAGCCATTAGTTTATCCGGCTGATGTGGTTTGAGTGCCTGTTTTGCACCCAAGTCGACAACTTGGGCGGATGAATGTGAAAGGCCACGCCATTTCGCAAGGACAACATTCTGTTTGCTGACGTTGTTGTAATGTCTGGCTTTCATTGTTCCAAAACACAAGTGCCTGTTAAAAAGAATTTCTGACACGTTTCACAGTTTGAAATTGTAGGTATACCTTTCAATAAAAAAGAAAAACTCAAGGGTGACGCTAAAGCGGGCGCTACATAACCGTTTCCATACACGCACAGGCGCAGTAGTGGTTTTATTTGCCGCTT
>JASAMV010004503.1:0-30005 GCA_030248065.1 Rhynchonema sp. JSB1_4
ATGTATGTAATTGGTCGTCGCGGCCACAGCTAATCGCAACCAGCAGCCAGAGCCAACCAACCACTGCACCAAACATGTCATAAACACCGCTCACACGGGGTGCATTGCACTATGTCAGTTGTTGGTGCGTACTTTGTTGGTTTGGCATGTTACATGGGGGCAGACTGGCACCTGCAATCTAATACACCGAATGAACAATGATATACGCGGAAGGACAGACTGAACAAGCACGACGCATCAAGCGGTGTTATTTTATTAGTTCGCTCTAATATTATTTATTCGTCCGTCCATCGAAACATCTCTAATCCGTGTCCCATCCGGTAGTACTTAGAGGAGGACCACTTGCTGCTGATCATTTGCTCAAACAAAGTGCGACACACGCTGTTGAAACACCAGGTGAGCACGGCGTTTTGCTGTACCTCCCGCGGGCATCCGTGACGGCGACCCATCCTGTAAATTAAACCACTAGCGCTCCATGTGCGCTTCCTCTCAGTGTATGTAGGTTGAATTTGGCACTTGTTGTAGATATAGTGCAGCGACCATTATGTAAGCCAAACTAGGGTGTTGGTTGGCACCTTTTGCAGTGCACATGCAGTCCTCGTGGACCACGAGGGTAGTCATTTTTCATTAAGTCAAACGTAAAAAGGTTTTTACGACACCGAACACATGTACTCTTCCGTTTATTTCCGCGGGGATTGTGTCAACCAGGCGGGTCGGTATATGTTAAACACATAATGGACCGGTGGTTTTGGGCACAAAAAACCAGACTTTTTCTGTCAGCTCTTCCTCAAAACGTGCGTGCGTGTTTCATTGTGAGCGTTGGAAATCGACCGACCGCCCAGCAACATGCGCAGTCTGCTGACCACAGTGCTGTTGTGTTGGCTGAATCGGTGGGTGATCGCTGATCGAACAAGGGTGACACTGGTCGATGGCAGTCCCGTCATTGGCAAAGAGTCCAAATCAAAGGTACAGCATCATAATATCGATTCAATGATTTATATTTTTTGCCCAAACTTTTTCTGCAATCATTCCTGCAGGTCGGCAAACCGGTGGTCGAGTATCTGGGCGTTCCGTTCGCCGAGCCGCCTGTCGGGAAGTATCGCTTCAAGAAACCGGTGCCAAAAGCGCCGTGGCGTTCCGATTTCGCAGCGCACACGCCGCCGAACGCATGCATTCAGTCGCCGGACACTTATTTCGGCAATTTCAGTGGCTCGACAATGTGGAACACCAATACCCCTATCAGCGAGGACTGTCTCTACTTGAACGTCTGGGTGCCGGGTGCCCTGGATCTGTCACGCAAACGGACGGTGATGGTGTGGATCTACGGCGGCGGCTTCTGGTCCGGCTGCTCCACCCTCAAGGTGTATGACGGCAAGATCCTGTCGACAGAAGAGGACATCATTCTCGTCTCGCTCAACTATCGAGTCAGTGTCTTTGGCTTCCTCTACATCGACAAAGACCGGGCGCCCGGCAACATGGGACTCTGGGACCAATGGTTGGCGCTCAAGTGGGTCAAGAAGAACATCGGTCAGTTTGGCGGTGACGTCGACAACATTGCGATCGTCGGTGAATCAGCCGGTGGTGCCAGTGTCACCATGCAGGTCATATCGCCGCAAAGTCGCGGCCTGTTCCATCGTGCCGTCACACAGAGCGGGTCGGCCACCGCGCCGTGGGCACTTGAGGACAAAGAGGTATATGCGAATGCTACCAGTCATTTGCTGATCAACTACCTATGTATTTCATCTTTGTTTAAATGACTACCGTTCAATTCTCAGACGCTTCGCAAACGCGCGATCTTCATGGGCGAAGGCATGAAATGCGGCAGCGGCTACGTGCGTAACGAATCGTCGTGGGATTTCGACCGATTCTACGATTGTATCATGTCGGCCGATTGGTCAACGATTCGCGATCACGAATGGGCGGTGACGGGCGAATTCGCCGACTTTCCGTGGACGCCGATGGTCGACGGCGAGTTCTTCATCGAACATCCGCTCAAATCGATGCAACGCGGCGACTTCCTGAACACGCAGATGTTGATCGGGTCGAATCGCGAAGAGGCGAACTTCTTCATCGTCTACCAGCTGCAGAACATCTTCAATCGCGATCGATTCTTCCAAGAGTCCGAATGGATCAAGAACGACACGCAATGGCGACAGGGCGCCATCGGGCTGCTGCCGAGGGCATTCGCGCGCAACACATTCGTTCGCAACGCCATCATGTTCGAGTACATGAACTGGCAGTTGCCCGGCACGGCATTGGCCCGACAGGACGCCCTCGACAAGATGATGGGCGACTATCTGTTCCTGTGCAACGTCAACGAATTCGGCCACTACTACGCACAGCACGGCGGCGCCGTCTACTACTACTACTTCAGTCATATCGCGTCGGCACAAACCTGGCCGCAATGGATGGGCGTGCTGCACGGCTATGAGATTAACTTTATCTTCGGTGAACCACTCAACACCGAAGAGTTCAAATACACGCCAGAGGAACAGGAACTTTCCAGGCGGTTCATGCGCTACTGGGCCAATTTTGCCAGAACAGGGTAAGCTGCTCTGTGTCAGTGCTGTGTTCGTTTCTGTTCGTTCGTTCATCATCTTTTTGCAGCATCCTTCTATTGTTAGGCAGTCGTTTTTGCCAGGTACAGCTTCAGTTTCACTATACAGTACCTACGTACTTGCGCAAGGCCAGTGCCACCAAAGTGTAAGCAACAAATAAGATGTCGGAACGTAAATGGATCGCCCGCCATTTATGTGCGTCATTGCGTACGTTGTAAACCGAGACAAATGGCCCATTTCTGTCCGCGTTGCGTGAAGTGCGCTCTGTTACATATATTCGCATTGCACTGCAGACGCTGTGAAGCAGCGCCCAAAGTCTACAATGACGTCCGTAAATCAGCGCCAAACGCGGCCACGTGTTTGCGCGATTGTCGCTTCCGTCATCGCGCTGATGCTTCCTAGTTCTGCGCACAAAGTCAGCAATCTCACGGGGCCGGGCTCGTTTTTGGTTTAGCCGCAGATTTACGACCATTGTTTGTCTTTCAGTCGGGCTTGACACAGCTTTGTGTGTGGATGTGGTTACATCAGAAAACGAACGAAAGAAGCGCTGAACCGGAATCTCGTGTGGAGCCCTCACCACCGTAACAGTCTATCACTTCGCCAAAAAACAACAGCATGAAATTTGAAAACGAAATGGAAAAGAAATTGCCAAAAAGCCGAAAATAGATTATTTTCAGGAATCCGCAACAAAACCCAGATGGCCAATGGATGACGGGCACGTGGCCGCAGTACAACCGCGAGACGCAACAATACCTGGAACTTGCTGTGACCCCCGAAGCGCCGGACGGCATCGGACGCGGGCCGAGACGGAGACAGTGTGCCTTCTGGAAAGACTACATACCCAACTTACTCGTTGCCACTTGTGAGTTTGTTATGCTTACGTTATTACACTGCGGTAGATTAGGTCGGCCTAGTAGAATTGTCCGCGTCTGAGCACTCCAACAGCGGTGTAATGTCACGCAAAACTATGAGTTTGAGCCATTTCATACACAAGCCTGTTTTTCAATTATGGTGTTGGGTTCGTTGAGTGTGTTGCTCAGGGTTGGGCAAAAAAAACGACGGCGTTTTTTCTTAAAAAAACGACCTTTTTTAAAAAAAAACGCCTGGGTCGTTTTTCGTTTTTTTTAAATCCTGAATTTCCTTGATTTTCCCTGATTTTTTCAGGGAAAGTACCCTAATTATCAAGGAAAATCAATTTTTTGTCCCATTTTTTTCAAAAAAAATTTCGACCAATTTTCACTTTGTCGAGATACGTCGAACGGAGACTTTCAATGATGACCCCGGCCAAAGTTGGTCCCATGATGCGGGTCTGATATGGGATCTTAACAACTCGCAGAAAAGGGTTGAAACCCGTTTATTTTGCCTCAGAACACATAGAATTACTTCATTGAACCCCGTTTTGTTCCCAATATGAGCGTTTTTCAATTTTTAAACCAAACAAAAAAAAAAAACCCACACACCCCCCCTGGGAACAATCAATAGTGCACCTGCCAGCTAATACAATGAACATACAGTACGTTCGCAGATGTCACTAACACAAGTGAATGCAGGTTTTTGAGCATGGGGTGCCATTTCTTGAAGTATGTATCTCACATGCAAGCACATTTTACATTAACATCACCTCTTTAAGTTGTCACGACACAGCTTTGAGTTTAAGGCAGTTTCATGCGTGTAACATGTGACGGAAGAATTGTCGAGCCGTAAGTCTCCACCTACTTTATCACGCATTCATTTTCATCGCAATACTTTATCATCCTTTCTTTTGACGACTTCTCTCACCCAATTATACCTTCATTATTGTCGCATAAACTGTCACTTTGTTTTGGGATCATTTTCTGCACTTGTTGATTGTCTGCACGTCGAGCATGTTGTCAGTATGCATGTACACTAATGGGAATCATTCTGTTCGTCCGTTGTCGATAAATTACTTTGCACCTCTCGCGCCAAAACGTCGCTTTTCCGTTCACAGGTATTAAAATACCAACTTAAAGGTGCTGGTCAACAACCCATCGACTTCGTTTAATCTTGGGGGCAGTGCACCTGAACAAAGGTGGAATATCGTGTTACTCGACCCTGACTTGGGGAGTCGATTGGTTGCTTCCTGATGTTTCACGGCCGGGTTGAAGTTTGCCCCTCAGTGAAAAAATGCAAAAATTTTGCCGGGTTTCCGTGGAAAGGACAATTCGCGGCAACGTTTAATAATTTCAGAATATCAAGCACCAACGTTTGTTTCATCAGTATGATATACAGCTTTGCAGTAAAAAGCTTGTATCCTGAAGGAGAAGTCATTTAGTTCCAAAAACCTGGTGTTTTTTGGTCACCGTTTTCTTCGCCGACAATTTTAAGCATCTGCGATTGACCAGCAAATGTGTTGATCGGACACAAAAATCCTCTAATTATTGCGTACATAACCTGTGCTTTTGAGTTCTTTGCACTAAATACAGCTAACGCAATAATTCGGACAACATGCGCAAGTCGGTCATTATGGGCGTGCGCGACCCCAAAAAAGACAAAACATTTTTGAGTGCTCGAATCTGCACGTTGTTTTTGAGCGCGCGCGCTGATAATGACCGACTTGCGCATGTTGTTCGAATTATTGTATTAGCTGTGTTTGGTACAGAGAACTCAAAAGCACAGGTTATGTACACAGTAATTACAGGATTTTTGTGTCCGATCAACACATTTGCTGGTCAATCGCAGATGCTTAAAATTATCGGCGAAGAAAACGGTGACCAAAAAACACCAGGTTTTTGGAACTAAATGTTTTCCCATTTAGGATGCAAGCTGTTTCCTGCAAAGCCGTATATCATACCGATGAAATAAATGTTTGTGCTTGATATTCTGAAATTCTTAAACGTCGCCGTGAATTGTGCTTTCCACGGGAAGCCGGCATAACTTTTGCATTTTTTCACTAAGGGGCGAACTTCAACCCGGCCGTGAAACATCAGGAAGCAACGAATCGACTCTCCAAGTCAGAGTCGAGTAACACGATATCCCACCTTTCTTAATGTGCACTTCCCCCAAGATTAAGCGAGGTCGATGGGTTGTTGACCAGCAGCTTTAAAATGATTCCGGCTAACAGAAACTTTGAGTTCTTGAAAAAATTATGCGCGTGGCAAACGAATGCCAACGTTAGCGCAGCCAATTGGCGACATGTTGTATGTACCATATTTAAGTGATAGGTGTTTTATCGCTCCATAACCGACGTTTAATTTGCAGCTGATTACACAGAGGCGATGATCAAGTGGAGACAAGAGTTCCATCGGTGGCAGACCGACTACATTGTCGACTGGCAGACTCATTTCGAGCAATATAAGCAATACCAGTCGTATCGTCGGCAGGACAGTTGCGGAGCCGGCTGAGCGCCATTTTGATCATCGCTCACGTGATTCCTGTCGATTTTGACCAGCACACACATTCCCTCTTGCCACGTCCGCGTCGCTCTATAGCCTCATCATTGTCGTGTGTCGTTTTGTGCCGCCTCGGTATGACTGGCGTTTATGTTGATTCTCTTAAGCCAATGTATCATACGTACATATACGTACGGCCATGTACATAAACGTTCTTGTTTTCCATATATAATTTTAAAACTATTCAAAGTGCATGCGTGGTCTTCGAAATGCTGCTTTTGACTGACAATTTCTGTGCCAGTACTGAATCGGGTAATTTTGTGGAATATGTACTTCTGAATTGCCCAAGATGCATGATTCATATTGTGCCGTCGCTTTTGCTTTTTCATATTCGAGTGTTAATGTCGTTCGTCCTGAATGGTACTCGTTTGATGTTGTCTCGTTGATTCGTTGTATTGTTCCGTACTCTTGTGCAGAATCGTTCTTAAGGTGAACCACTACCTACTTATATTTATCTGTCTGTGGTGAACACTGATTATGACATTTTGCCAAACATCAAAGTTATCTTCCTTAGTGTCATGTAGCTCACACAGATCTAGTCAGCCGCAACTAGCTCTCTAACACATTCTACAATTCCGGTTTGTAAGTTTTCAAATACCCTGATTCCCTCTGAATAAAACTGAGTTGTTGTTTTGAGCGAAGAACTGTGTGAGACCAGTATTCTAGTCCCGTCATAGAACGCGAAGCTAAACAGCAACGCTAGATGAACCGCAGACCCTCCTGTTAAACGTTGCGTAGCTAAATCATTCACATGAAATCTACAAAACATGCAATAATAGAGAAGTACAAAACGCTAAGTGGTTCGGTCGCATTGCCAGATAAGCGAAACACTGTTTTCAGGTAACAAATCGATAGTCCATAGACCATCGCCTGATTGCGATCACCATTTCGTCAAGTCAGCCGTCAGATATCGATCAGGGATCCTCATCGCCATAATGATCATTGCCGCTTCTGTGCTGTGCTGCTGCTCGTCCGTCGTTCAATTGTATAATTTATAAGTCTGGCTGTAGTACCGAAATTCACCGTATGGATATCCATTTTTTGATGCAGTCCCTTGCCTGATCTTATGCACTGCCCCTTTTACAACTTGAATTATGCATGGTGTTGAACTTAGTGTCGTTTTTTTGGACAAAAATCTCCAGGTGTCGCATGTCAGTCAATTTGCAGTATTATTCGGCCTGGAGTGCAGTGAGGTTGTGCTTTGAACAAAGTTATAACATCTCCCCAACATATTTAGTGCGGTATTTAGTATAACCTTGAGTTCTTTTACTTTGCCATTTATATCTACGTTTACAGCAATTATAGACGCAATTTGTGTGTGTGGAGAATCTTGGGTTTCATTTCATAATCCGGTGTACACGACGTGAAAATTTATGGCACGTGGTGGTTCACGAAGCTCTTTCAGTGTTATTTCTCGAACTCGCAATTACAATACCGGATGCAATTCCAGGCTGAAAGTTTAAGTCGCGTGCACGCGCGTGCACGCGCGCGCGAAACAGTGTAAAGTATAGGCAAAAGTCGAAGTTTTGCGCATGCGCTGGCGTGCGCTGCCTATGTTTTAGCATTAGGAAGTAAGCATTAGTCACGCGCGTGCACGCGACTTCAACTTTCAGCCTAGAATTACACCCGGAACTGTAGTTAGTAGCTCTCTTGGCAATCCGAACAACACGTGTCTCAAAGGTTTGTGTCGCTCCATTAAATAACTGCATGATACATGTAGATGAAATTTCCACTTACCACAGATTTAGTGCGCAACGTCCTGTGCCAAAATGTGTTAGTAATACACTGTAGCTCTGCTGGTTTCCTCCGTCAGCTTTCATCATGCACTTAATTTTATATCTCACTTTATACGCCGTGTCAGTTTTTTCTCGCCAAATGTGTCGACTCATTTTTTGAAAGAGTTTCATGCAGTGATTTATGTTATTCCAAAAGCCAACCACCGACAGCACCTAAAACTATGTGTTTGTTCAAAATTGTTATCAAAAAATGAAGTGATAAATAATTTGACATAACAAAAGTTTTGAGTTTTTCTTTTTCTTTGCTTACACGGGTTCTGCAGCCGAATAGTATAACGTGGGCACCTCACGATCTTTCTGGACTCAGCACTTTCGGTTATGGTTTCTTGTAAAATTTAGAACACAGAAAATCGAACAACGTCAACACAAGCATCTCGCATGATAATTTCAATAGTCGAGGTGAGTAGTCAAGCAACATTTAAAGGCAACATTTGCTGTGCAAGGTATCGCAAAGCAGTGAAATTTTCCTCGCATGTGATGTTAGAAACAAGAGATCTAAACTTGTGGAGGTATAACGTAACATGGACACCGAATAGAGGCTGATCTGCAGACATTGCCATATAATCGTGTCACATGGCACCGTAACAGTCGAACACGCAACGCCCTTTCGAGCCGCCACGGAGATGCTGAAAGTAGACACAGACAGGTGAAGGTGCCACGTTGTCCTGGTAAAAATCCATGCAGCACCGGAAACTATGTATTTCGGCGTTTGAAGTATTGTAAAACAATTCAATGCATACCGCACACACGAATCGCTTGCAGCACAAATGTTTTTGGGTGTAATCCTGGACGTGTTCGCAGTAATTCGACGCGTAATAGTATCGATTCCAGGAGGCCCTCATTGGCGGCTTCTTGTCCAACAATTTGATCTCAACATTGTTGTGTGCATCGTCCTGAAGCTAATGAATTTGATGTATTTTCGTGTGAATGTGCCTGAATTCAAATGACGCAGTCCAACCGTAAATCTGGCAGCCACCAAGCTTGTGGCCAGCAGCATCATCATCAACATCAGGGTGATTGCGTTTCGACTTGACATTTTCACAAATCACTTTGTGATGCAACAATATATGTTATATTGAGCAGCAATCTGAAAAATATGTTGTTTTCAGGATAAATTCAGCAGGAAAATGAACAATACTCGTGTAACTCGGTTTGTGCAAAACTACAACACAAGACAAAACCGACCTCCGCAGTATCTGAGCTGTTTCAACTTGGCAGGTACGCAGAGTACACAACAGCACTACCACCAGGGTTGGATTAAAAAATTTTTTTATTATCGAACTTTTTTTTTTTAAAAAACTTTTTAAAATTTTTTTTTAAAAATCACTTTTTTTATTCCGGACCCCCAAAAAATTGGTTTCTAGAAAAATGAAATTTCTGAAATCATGTTACTTAGGTATGTTTTGAGGGACACTAAAGAGAACTTCTCCACTGACTTGCATGTTTATGTCGATCACCTGCGATCTAGCCCATTTGGTCATAATTTGAGAACCCGCCCGAAGGTAACTCTGTGGGCATATATGACAAAGGGAAGACCAACCTTCTGTTTGTGAATTTGGGGATAAATTTGAAGAGAGATAAAGAGTTACACCACACTCATGTTGTGTGACAAAAGCAACAAATGACAAATCCACACAATTGCAAATAGGCGATCAAAGTGGAGTCTGTCGATAGCTTACGTCGATAGCTCAATAACTGCACAGTATACGGTATGGGGTGTCCTATATTATACGTGCAGCGATTGTTGGGATGTCTGGGAACTGTATGAGTCCATTACAACGCCATTTTAAACTGAAATATAAGCGCCGCAGGCGATTTTTTGAGAATGATGAGCAATAAAACGCATGAAAACATACATTTTTACCTTAAAAAAGTGAGAAAATAACGAAAAAAAGGGGAAAAATAATAAAAAAAGTGGACTTACTTTTTAAAATTTTAAAATAAAAAAAGTGGCCAACTTTTTTTTTAAAAAAAAAATTTTTTTTTTACAAAAAAATTTTTACTTTTTTTTAATCCAACCCTGACTACCACTATCTGCGTGTCTGCAAAATCGCAAAATGCACAACAATGGTGTTTTCGACTTTGCTTGACAGACACCTCACGTGCTGGTGTTGACACTTTGATGTTTCTGCTGTATTTGCGGCACTTTTTATGGTGCTGCATTATGTGAGGTGCGAGGTGCGGGATACAAAGGTGCTGTTTGTCTGCTAGTGACCGCATCGTAAACACAACAAGATCGCGTTCTCTTCGAGGTGAATGCTGACTCGGGAACCAAATTGACGTTTGGTGCAAGTTTTATGTTCGGTTTGAAATTAGTGGCAGCAACTGCGCCTGCCATGGCGCACTCTCCAGGTGCGCTGGAGTTGCCGACTTCGATTTTCATCCAAAATCTTTACTTATGTGGCAAGTTGAAGCTTTCTGAACGAAGCACCGCGACCGTAGCATTTTGTGCGGCACGAAACCTTGAAATGAAAACATCCATTTTTGCCTCCGTGCGGGTGGCCATTTGCAAAATTTATTTCTGCTAAATTAGCCAGTTTGGTCGCTACAGACGACTTGCGTTCGTTTGCTTTTAGACTCCGGCAAAAACATTTGTTTGTCATGGGAATCAACATATTTTATTATTTAATTTCCACTAGTCATCTACATAATATGTACGGTGTAAATGTATACAAAAAACAACTGCTGAACGTACAAGACGGCCAATAATATAGAATGAAGAAATACTGAAAATCATATGAGAACAACACATACAGGTAAAAAATATATGGATGAAAAATATACCATATATCAATATACTGCAAAGGTGTGTGCACAGAGTTCGGCTAATGTTTCAACTCGTATATACGCAATGTGAAAACCTAGAGAATAATGATACAACGATTGAATATTCGCTTATTCTTTGACTAACGTGAGAAAAAAGTGCGTCTGTCACTCTAGATCTGCATGGAAATCTGAGAAAATGTTAAAAAAGAAATGAATACAGAAAAACGGCATGAAGAACATACAAAATTTTCAAATAATAACACAATCAAATAGTGAACACGTTTGCATCAAGTTTCAAGCTCACCGCAATACATACACTGCCTGCGCCCATCTGGCCCAGTGGACGTTGCATGCTGCACCAAATATGGTGCCACACCAAAAACACGTACAGTACGTCCGATGGCTGAATGGCACGGGATTAATAACAAACCAGAGGGTAAAGGAAACTATACATCAGCATTCGCCTGCAGAACCTTCAACTTAGCGCTCAAAAATCATTCGGTTACGAAAAGAAAAACAGAGAGAACCGTATATTCTAGTGTAACGGAATTACGGGGTGCGCACGGCTGCTACAAGTATACGTACACAATAGACATACAAAGGACAAAAATATTAAAAACATGAAATAAACGAATTTTCGAATGTTTTGGAGTGGTCGACTGCACATGGGCCCATGAGACAAACGGGAAGCCTGTCTGTAAGCAAGCCCGTTAGTCCGACGGATACCCTTGGCGCCGCAGGGTAGTTTGCCTTACTCAGGTATAGAAATATTCACGTAAAATGCACAACAATCATAATTACAAAACAGTCAGCAGAGCAGCAGCAGACGACAAACAAAATATGTATGTAAAGTCGTATCAGAGAAATTCCCGTGTAGCTTTTACGTGGTACATAAGATAAGAGTGTGTGGGTGTCAGAAATATGGGGCGCACGACAAAAAAGTATCATTCTTGGATAACACAATGCAAAATCAGAGCCAATCAATTAATTGAATTACGCACAACAAAAAACGGTGTGCGCAAATAGTGCATATTTCAGGGTATCTCAGTGGACAGCAAAAATGTGTCTCCTTCTCAACAGAATAAAAATGATAACCGTTTTTAACACAAAAGCTAGAGTTCAGCTAACGAAACAATGGTAATAAAAATTGTGAAAATCCTAGCAAGTCGTTCAGAAGAACAAAACATAAAAAAACAAAAAATGGTAGCTGGAGGTTAGATGGTAAGAACGACTAAAATGTATAAGTACGTTTAAGATGAAGCGAGCAGTGCTAAAACGATGCTAAAAGCTGTAGATGAGGCTTCTGTTCACTACAGGATCATAATTAATTGTAATACATAACATAAAACTTAAATCGACCAGCATTTCATAAGGTCAGCAGGACATTCACGAATTTTGTAATAATAGTAAAAACACTAGCCGTATAAGTCAATGTTTAGATCTATAATTGAGAACATTGTCACTAAAAATATTGACGAAAAACTGCTGCTACGGACAAACATGGCTACGCGAACAGTTGTAGCTGACAAATACGAATATTTGAAATAGCTTGAGTTGAACACAATAATTTGTAGTCAGATTGCTGAGCAGTGATAAACCTAGAAAATCAAATCGGTACATTTAGAGCCCCGAACAAAAGTAGGCGAAATGGGATCCTAAGAACAGCGAGGAAAAATTACATTAAGAAAACGATTTTTCAAATTCATTAACCTTCTTCTAAAAACAGCGTTCCAGAAGAAACAGTGTATCAATTTAGTACATCATAGGTATCAATGACATATCAAGTTCGTAATTTCAGTTTTCACCACAAAAATAATCAAAGCAGAAAAACGTAGGCAACTATAAGGTAAACAACAACAAAAATCACTAATATATTGCGCAAAACCTAACAAATTAGAAGGCTCGAGTTTCATATGAGGACCAAATGAAGTGAGGCCCGAGACGGACGTCAACCGTAAATATTGTTTGTCAGCAGTCCCTCACCAACATTCTGTCCACCATAAGACCGTATCAATGGGCTGGGTACGTCGACCTAAGCCTAAAACACCATTTGTAAATCTGAGCTATGTGTGTATCCAAACCAACTACATGTATCAAAACACGATAATCACCTGCTTCCACATGTACAAACTAACAAACCAAATCGTCGTCAACAATCCTCGCACTAACTGTCCAGTACTAGATTTCAGGTGGAGTTTAGTTCAATCGACTTTCCTTGATTGAATTATAGGAACTGAGGCTAAACTCAACCCACTAAATATATATATATCATTTATACAACCGATATAATAACAAAACAACTACTACAGCAGGGAACGAATTGCAGTAAACATGTGCGATGATTGAGTTGTTGCGTATTGGTTGACGTTGTTGTCGTTCGCGTATAATGTCGACCATATTGATGTTGGAAACCAATCGATAATAATTCCAATCAATCAATCCATCACTGCATCCCTACGATTCGTCGCCATTGACCGGTTCGAAATCGTCTATTAGAATTTCGAAATGGATCAGTCCCTGTCTGTCGTGTGCGTCGTGGATGATGTTGTATGCGTACGCCAGACACTCGATCTGCACCAGGATGCTATCCTCAACTTCGAACTTGACCATGGCCTGAGAATAAATAGCTGACTTGATTCTTATGGCGATCATATCTTGCGTTCAGGTCTCTACCTTTACCGAAGCCGATTTTAAAAAAAGCGGGTTAAAAGCGATCAACATATTAGTCTTTACTTCTTTTTTGTTATCACGCCCACTCTTTTTTTTTATCGGCGGGCTCTCGATCACCAGACCAGAAAAAAGAGAAATCGACGTGTGAACTCACGAGTGGTTGATGATAGTTTTCCATGACGCGATAAGGGAAATATTTTTTGTGCAGCCCGCTCTTCGGCGAGTATGCGATGGACTTAATGTGTTCACGATCGGCAGTGTTCTGCAATGAGAGCTGATGTTTCATGAAAGTGACAAACAACGAAGAAAACACCTGTTTGGCGATCTGGGGGTACCTGACACCCGTTACCCGACATCTGGAAGTATCCGACACCGACATCTGGGGAAAAAGCCGACACCCGACAGTTTTGAAATATCCCAAAATAACCGACACCAGACTATTTTTGGACCAAAAACAGGGACAAATTTGCTGTTTTGCTTCACCAATGCAAATTTTTGGGCTCAATCTACTGAATTCAAAGGCTATGCAAAATGGATACCAAAATGCCGGTGTCGGTACCCGACACCCGACACTTGCCCATTTTCGGTATCCGACATCCGACGCACGACATCGTTCTAACCCTGTAGCCCTTACTCCAGGCCAGCGGTTCAGCCACTTTCTCTTCACTGTTGCTTAGAGCACATCTGACACTGAATCATAGTGGCAAGCAGATCCAATAAAGCCAGCCACCTGGAGTCTCAAAACGTCTAAATTTCCCAGATTATCCTGCCTCACCTCTCCCCGACATCCAATTGCCACGTCACCGGCGACATAGCGGTCGGCGATCTCGGCCGGCGCCGAATTCTTCGGATAGGCCATCGGTTTCCAGGCGATTAGACGATTCAACGCCACAACCACGCACGGCTTGCCAGCGGCATAACCTGTGGTAATGATCCGTGTAATACAGTTACTGTGAATCAGGTCCAACTGTACCGGCGGCCATCCTAAGCCCTGGCCCAGCACCTTACGGCAGCAATGCGGGTTGTCGGTGCTTTTTGGGTGTCAGTTGTCCACAGTGATGTGGTTGGGGGGGGGTTCCCCCCCCCCCCCTTTTTTCTTTCCCCCCCCCCCCCCCTCCTTCTTTTCCCTAATTTTTTTTTTTTTTCTTTTTTCCTCTTTCTTTTTCTTTTTCTTCCCTCCCCACACATATTTTATTTTTTTTTTTATTTTTACTTACTCCTTTTTATTTCTTTTTTTTCTCTTTTTCCCCCCCCCCCCCCCCCCCCCCCCCCCCGCCCCTTCTCCTTCCTTTCCTCCCCCTCCCCTTCTTCTTTTTCGTTGTCCAGATGTGTTCGTACCGACGAGGCCTGGCACCTCGCCCGTCTGTAAAAAAACAGGCCGAAACGGGCAAAGCTCACTGCTGTTGCAACATTGCTTTGGTTGTATCTGTGTGTCAGTTAGCTTAGTCAGTTTCTTGTCACATCCAACTGACAGTTTGATTTCCTGCATTTCTTAGAGCCTAACTCTCTCACCCAACCGTAGTTCCGTTCAGGCTGGCACTCTCGGTCGAACTCGGTTTTGATGTCGAATCTACACGCGTCCGGATTGTCCTCGGCATTCGACTCGCCCTCGCCACAAATGCGGGTGTTGTTTTTGTTGCTGTATTCTGAAAGGTTGGGCATTTATAACGTGCCGGTTGTTCGCTTTGATACGTGCTAATCTGCAACCTTTTGGTACGTCTGTGTATGAACCCAGCTGAACGCAGGTGCAATCAGCACATATTACTGTTTTGAACATCCGGGAATAGAGAGCTTCCGATCGTTTGCAAAAGCATACCATGCTATTGTGACCTATTTATATTTTGATGAAACATCGGCAGGAACACTGCTACTCATAAAACTAATGAGAAGTCAATGGTAGGTGATCGGGAGCCAGGTTCTTTGTCCAAAGCCTTGTTGCAGATTTAACCAAGTCACACAAGATGGGGCATGAGTCCTTTCAGTGGAACGAACTGATGTGGGGCACACAATCGTGTCTTGGGTTAGAGAGATGTCGGGTGTCTGCTGTCGGGGGCCAAAAAAGTGTAGGTGTCGGGTGCCTCCAGATGTCGGGTGTCGGTTTTTTTGGGACCCGACACCCGACACTTACGGTTCAAAACATGTTTTGGTGAGAGAAAAATTTTGAGAGAAAGTTTTCTTCGAACCAAATGTTTCCGAAGTCGCAGAAAGTGACATTTTGGTGTTTATTTCGTGTGAAAAAAACTTGAATTCAGTGACTTGAGCCAAAAATTGCACTTATGATGCAAATGAGCAAAAATTTTGCTTGTTTTTGGTCCAAGAACAACGTGTCGGGTTTTTTCAAAAACTAGATGTCGGGTGTCGGGTTTTTTTTGGAACTGTCGGTGTCGGCTTTTTTTCTCAGATGTCGGGCACCCCCCCCTCCCCGCCCCGATCTCTAACCCTAATCGTATCCCACCAAACACATGAACATACTTTCCAGATAGGCGTCCAATCGTTCAACGTATCGTTTCCAAGTTTTCTCGTCCCTTTTGTTGATGTAAATCAGCGTTGAGTCCGGATCGTCGGCCATCCATGGCTGGTAGCCCATGCCTGAAATTACAAGTTGTGTCGATATTTGTGATGCTTCAAAAGTGACTTTTATCGTGCATTGGTCTCCTCGCGTCTCTCGTCAGGGTGTTGACTTAGTTTGTGTTTTCTTTTCAGTATCAAACATTGTGCATCACCATTACACACTTGACCCATCCCTCACAACAACTAAACCAATCAGCTAAGCACAAATTACCCAGAACCGTGAAGTGACGACTCACTATCGTTTCGTTCTCGTTTATAACTTAGTCCCCGGCTGTCCGCACTGCTGGCTGAGTAGCCCACCGGTACACAATTGACAAGCACTCATACGTTAATAATCCACAAAGTAAACACTGCCTTCCTCCCTGCACGTTATTGCTGGCTGCGGCCGGGTGCAGAAACAGACATTAGTGGTTGCAGAGTTATGCACGCCAATAAAACCGACGTGGTGCGCGTTTTATTTATCCGTGCTTCTTTGCATATCTGGGCAGTTAGATAAACGCGCAGAAAAAAGAAAAGATATCAAGAGAATCTCGAACTCATTGTTTGCTCAAGTGCCAAAAACGAACACCGTTCGCTTAATCGGATGAGAGATTATGCGGTGCTAAAAGAAGTACATGTGTTCACGCAAATCATACAGCCCGAGCTAGCGTAAAATCATAGCCTAGAAAACAGCAAGGCACTCAAGGAAAATCTTAATTGATTAACTGTTTTCCATGTATCTGGAACAATATTTTCTTTCACTTTGTCACACGTGCACCGCTCCAAACCACACACACGACGGCGACCGCACAAGATCGCGCAGACAGGCGCCCGACTAACAGAAAATTTTTTTAAACATTTTCGCTCTTTCGAATTCAAACTTTGCCAAGGTACGTGCGCATAGTGAGTGACGCTATGCTTCAACTGTCCAACATGCCTTCAGAAGTACACAGTGTGCGCCCCCAACCGGACACAATAATTTCGTTGGCGGACGCGGACGGAACTCGTATTTACGTCAGTCAAACTGGCCTGAAGCCACGTCATCAACCAGCCAGACGAACAGCTACTAAGCATCTGTACTTGCTGCCTGCTTGCCGTCAATAGGATTAGGAGCATCCATGTAGCACAAACTTCGCTTTGTTTTTGGTTGATCTCGCACGAAAACATCGAAACAAGACAACAAGCAACGGGAAACTAATACACCGAATATTTCACGAAGTCCGATAACATAGTGCTCCTGATCAATCAGGAAGTGCGCGGGATTCATAATGACAATATCACGTGGTGAACCCTCCCTCCCAACCCGCAACCTAATATGGCACGCACACCAATCCTGCGCAGTCGAGAACGAAAAGCGAACCATCAGTTTTCTTCAAGCGGTCGGATAAAGCGGCGTAGCCCACACACGAATATTAGTAGACAGAGAGGCACAAGCATTCAGAACCAGCGGTCGAAAGAAAACGAAACTACAGTATATGTACGTGAAGCACGCACACGATTGATCTGGGCGCTGCAGCTGCATAATTCCACAGCGTCTCTCACTGTCTATCTGCGTATCTCCATCATTGCTCCAAGAAAGCAAACACACAACTCGCAATAGACCGCACACAGAGACCAAGCAAATGCACCAAAGTTTGCAGTGCAGCAAGCAAGCAAAACTCCGAATGAATCCGACCAAGCCAGCAGTCCCAGCAAGCAAGCAACACAATAAAAAAATCGCTCTATAGCAGCATGATTTGGACCCATGAGACAACAACGAGCCCAGTCGCTGCTGCTCAGCTATCCTTTCTTGCTTTGGCCCGCCTGATCGCCGCTTTGTCATGTGGTCTTGCACCGAAACCCAGCTAGCCGTTTTTTGCCATATTTTCCGCGGCACTGGACTGGACAAGATCCCCGAAGAAGGCTCACAAACAAGTGAGTTGTTGGCGTCGCATGTTTTTCGTCTTGTTGGGGGCAACATTACAACGAATGTAGTCGGTCAGCGAAAAAAATCAGCTGTTACGTACGTGACCATCATCTCCAATGTAGAGTCGGGCACGCCGAAACTCACAGCACGAAGGCAAGCGTGTGGCAACGGCAAGACGGACATGCGTGAACTTAGCTCCGTTTTCAGAAGTCTTCTTCCCAGTCCCTTTCTTTCATGCATGTGTACCACGCCCAATATCTAACAGGATCGGAGAGCGAATGAGAAAATTCTCTGTCGACGCAAAAAACGTGTATAGGCACGAAAGAAGAAGACGAAACGGTCGTTTATCAGCAGCCGACAGCAGAACGCACGCACATATGTATACCTATACATACTGACGACGCCTACACCAACCAACAAGTGCACCTCATGCACTTTATGAGCGCAACGTGTTACAGAAATGTGCTCGTGACGCAAAATCAAACAAGTAGATAGAGTTGCTGCTACGTACATATGTAAATCCAGCCCCTTCAAGCGTGTGACTTTAAATGCTGGCTGGCATTGGATACACCAGTTTTCATGCATATCACATCGCTTGTCAACTTTATCCGAAACACAAACCGAATCGATTTTTATTTCATAATTTGAGCATGACCATTTCTGCACAGCAACCAACCGAATAAGCGACCCAGTTCAAACACGCACATGTTCATTGTGATTTTCCCTGCTTGCCTCACGCTTAAAAAAACCGGCCGTCTGGTGCAAATGAGCAAATCAGAACGATACGAAAAACGGAAGTGGTCCTGGTGTTGCGAAAAAACGCGATTTGTGCAATAAACCATGTTGGCTCTTAGCAAGTCTAAACTGAATGCGATAAGCGAATAATTCACGTTTGCAATCGCTTTGCATTGCACCAGATTTCACAATCTGGCCCGTGTCATGTCCATGCTTTGAATTATTGTCGAAATATATCATGGAATTCAGTTTAACACGCCCATTCCTGCCATAATAAGCTTGTATAACTTCGATCCAAGCCACACTACGATGAAACAACGAACGATAACACCATAGCTATGTCATGCTGTGCTCGCTAATCGGATAATAATTGACTAAAGCAGCTTGATAAAGCGCTTATGTCGCTAATCACGTTATTGCAACACCGCGACGATTATACAACAACGCAGCGTTGTTCCAAATCTGATTACAGGATTAATACACAATCACCGCACCTCATACACGTGCATAAAAGTAGAGTATGTCCCCACAGTTACTTCTTGATCAGATACCAATAGGTGTGGCGCAGGAAGGAACAACCGTGTCGTGTCCCGACCTGCAGCCGGCGCAACCCCCAGCGCTGGGGGAGACAACAAGTGCGCACGCGCGGTGGTCCCAATCAAGCGCCCATTACGGCTGTGCTAAACAACAACTGCTGACAGCCAGAGTTGGTGTGGTGGAGCACCCTCAAGTCAATTGTTTTACGCCTTATTCATTGCCATATCATTGTTGCTGCATCTATGCCAAAACACAGTGCTCTCGCTCTTTAGCTAACGGACGGACATCAGCAAAAACGTGTGTCGCTGTCCTGTCCCGCTCACACAGCCCAGCACCAAGCTGCTGCTGACACTGGGCCTATGCAGCTGCAGCATAGTCAGCCAGGCACGACCGTCAAAGCAAGCCATAGTACACACACATGCATTAGATACACAACCCAGTACCTACAGGCGTATGAACGTTGCCACATAAAGTATAAGCACGACAAGCTCAGCTAAGCAAGCAGCAGCACAGGCAGGCTGCCTGCCATCGCTGTGCACGTATGTCGTCTACGTGCTAGTGGGGCAAGCACCACGCGGGCAGAGCACAGTAAATGTGAGCACCCATACTATGTAATGTTGGTCTGTGACTCTAGTCGCGGTGACGCTACCAAAACAGTCAGTCAGTCGGGTTAGCTGTGTCCAGGCGCACATTGCACATTCGCCGGCCTTTTTCGACGACCAACGGTGGTTTTAAAGCACTCAATAGTCGAACTGGACTGACTCGCCACCGCTGCCCGGCAGTCACTTATGCAGCACCGCTGCTTGGTCTACATGTGCAGGATACATAAGAATGCATGCGACACGCGCGACATTCTGGTGTCGGTACGTACAAAGGTTGGCAGTGGCGGCATTACATACATGCATGCAAGTTTGCAGCTGCAGCAGCTTTAGCCGCTTACGTGTGTACGTAGTATGTGCTATGCATGCGTGGTACGCATCTACGCATGCATGTGCACGCATGACGAACCACGACTGTGGCCATCCAGATCTTGTCCAATGGACTTCCACTAGACTGCGACCGAAGAAAACGGGCATTTTATCCCCGAGGCATGACATTGGTGCGATGACTAACGTGTGCACATGGACATGCAGATGCACATGTATATGTGCACATGTGGATGTGCACCTAGTGCGCATGCATGCATGCTCCTGTTTTTTTGCGAGAGTCCAGCGTGAAGAGAGAGACATAGATGACGTCAATCCAACGCAGCATAGGCGCAAGCGAGCGAACAAAGTACAAGCTTCGCCGAACACACATAAACATGCTCGGACACACGGCACATCCCGTGGTTAGCCACGTAGAAGCTAGAGATCCACGACGTTAAATATTTGAATAGCGTGCGTACGCGTCCGTCGTATGTGTGTGTATACTGTTTGAATTAGCTGCAGCCATCGACAACCGCCCGCCCGCTGTCGATGAAAGAAAACGTTGAAAAAATCGATAAATGCCCTCCAAAAATCCGTCACACAAGTAACATATGCACAAATTCTTATGACGACAATGCTCTGGCTGGCTCCTCCGAACCCCAATGTATGTGCCACACGCGGGCCAGCTAAGTCCGGGCCCGAAGACAACTTATGTGAAGGCTGAAAACTGGCCGTCGGCAGGCCACAGTCCCATAATGTGCCTTGCAGCTGCAGCCACTCGCATACAATGTCGTACATGCGTTAGTCCACATACAGTTGCGATAGAAATTTATTTACCCACTCGCCATGCAAAGCACACCAACGTACATAAACCTGCCTTACCCACACACACATGATGACGGACCCGCAAATGCAATGTACTAATGCACAATCATTATAAAGGTACACACCAGCCACCCCCACCCACGTACACGGTACGGGGCCGGTGAAAAGCCGTGAGACACGCAGCTTTGCACCAGCATAGCTGACTAGTACCGCAAATAAAACACGCTTGGCCATCGTGAGGCGCGGTGAGGTGACCTTCAAGTGTTGTCATGCTCGTAGAGCTTCTAAAAGCCCACCTGCTCAGAGACAGGAAATCGGGATATTTAGCAGGTTCATTTTAATGCCAGATGCGCAAAATTGGATGAAACACCCATGCACTACAATTATGGTGAACCTCATCATCTTAATTTGACTTCAGATTGCAGGGAAGAGCGGCATCACATCCCTTCCCTTGTCTGCTATTTCAAACTCAGTTAATGCGCGAAACCGCAACGTACACAGATTTTTGCCGTCTACTATAATGAGGTAGTTTCATTCAGTTCACAACCAGCAACAGGCAAAGCAATAGAAAATGATACAGACAAACAACCAAACCAATAAGCAAACCGGTTTATGTATGCGTTGCGTATCGGCGGCAGGCCGGCCTGGTAATGCGCGGCCAACCGCGGTCACCAAACTAGTGTGCACAACAGCATAGACCAAATGCACCACACATGACAACTGCTCTCATGATAACACCCCTTTACGGCGACACTGGAACTTTAGTGCAACCCGGCTCACTCATACGAATAAGAAGGCGCTAGTAAAAACACAGAAAGTTATAAACACTATCGCTGGCCACCACACGCATAAACCTGCCGACATGTATGTACACTTGTGTGTGGACGCACACGCTGTGCAGAAACCCGTAAAATTGTTTTGCTACATTATACGGCGGTGAGAGAGAGAGAACATCAGCAAATACGAGCGGCAGTGAAGGTACACGCACAAGCGCAAGTTCCCAGATACAGGTTTACTCACTCGCATAATTGTGGTCGCATTCCATGAACCAAATATGGATGGTCAATGATGCTGCACGCGTGTTGCAAATTGTGCAGTCAGTCACTTGTTTTGTTAGGGTGACGGTGCGGTGGGTCTTGCTTAGTGTGTTTTCATGTGCACCAGTTTATTTTTCGTCAAACGATGCATGAACAAATCACATTATTTGCTAGAGTATATGGACAGCTGCACCAACAAAGATATGTACACTACAATACTTCCAGAAGCCAGCCAGCCAGGCAGATTAGCACACGGTGCCGCATGTACCCATTACGTATGTATGTCTCTCACTTCCCTATCTCTGTTTCTCGCTTGATGTGCTGTGGACACACCGTTAGCGGAATCATCCCGCGTTCCGGAACATTTTTTAGCAGCACCATACAAAAAACTCGGTCCGTCAGCCAAATAGCGCGATAAGAAGACACGAGGATTCTTCGAGAGAACGAAAGGTTCGCCACACACGCGGTTAAGTGGCTTATCACAAACGACTGTCCTACGCAACACCTCGACCTCGTTATAGACCCCTATTGATGTGACGATTATTCGTTTTGTCGTCCGTTTTGCGACTATCAAGCTATGCATTGTTGAGCTGGCTGTGCGTGGAGAGAGAGACGGAGTGTCGAGATAAGATAAAAATGTTGTTTTTGGACACCGCGGGGGCAAGCATAACACGTCAAGAAACACTTTGACGGCGCCCCCATATCGTCTGGCATTGCGCGCCCGTAAAACCCAACTGCCAAGTGGAGTCGTACATTTTTATGTGGGACACACAGTCACTCAACACAGTGCAGCATTCCCTTTCAACCTTAGCTTGCATTCGTGGGAAGATCGCAAAAATTAATGACCAAAAAAGGCACCTGCTACTGCACGCCTCTCGCTGTGGGCGCAGAAAAAAGACAGGAGAATAATAAATAAACAAATCATAAACAGCACACAGACAGTGAACGCACCGGGATTGATGCCAATAATGGATCCCTTGCCATAATATCTTGGCACTTTGTCGTCTAATGTTAGCACGAAACCAGCTAGACAGGCGGCCCAGAAGGCGGCCAGGCACGCGTAGAAGATTATGTAGAATATGGTGATTTCGACTGAAAATAATTGATGTTTGCCTACCTGCTTGCTCTGCCCATATCGACCTTTTAAACCAGACTACCACTTTTTAACCAAATAATGAGATTACATTTAGGAAGTGTGCACACTTGTGCCAATAAGCAGCAAATCACTTTTGATATTCTTAGTCAGGTAACCAGCCGACAAACAGAGATAAAGATGGAAAATACCCATGTATGGTTGAGTTGACCCAAACTAACGCCAGCTAATCCAGGTTCTGCTGAGGAATTTCTTCTCTTGCGGATCCCAGACGAACTCCTTCATATCCTGCCATTTCGTCTTTTTCTGTAACCGACGATGTATGAATGTCTCCGTTTCGCCCGCCTGAATTTGGTCACCCATTTTGTGCGACTGTGGCAATTTAGTCGCTAATGATCAGATCACAACACGAAGTCCTGCTCGATTGGTTCGAGTCTCGGTCGGGTTCGGATTGCTGACTGCTGCCGACGGGCGGGAGAATGCACAAATGTGAATGTATTGATTTGGGTGGATAACTTGACAATTAAAGCCAGCCAATCGATCGTGTGCAATAATATGTCGTTCAGCACCCGTGCAGAATAGATGTGACAGACGAGAAGATGAAAAATTATTTATAAAATAATTTTGTCCGTTTTGTTGGCAGTAGAAATGACGACGGAATTGAGTGTGTGTAATGTAACAAATGAATCAGCCGTTCTGAATATTTTTGAGAATTAATTGGTGTTTATTTGCTGGATTTTTCCTTCACGAAACACCGAAGCGGGACCACACTCTGCCTTCTGTGACAACGACGTCGACAACCGCTGTACCCGCTGAAAAATATTTCAGGTAATTATTTTTTGAGCACCACAGCAGTAAATAAATAAATAAAATATTACGCAACACAATTCATGAGCCAACAACAGCCGAACAAACTGCGATGAAAGAAGCATGAGGATAAACAGGTGTACGAGCTGAGCGCTGAAGGCTTGAGTGCGTGGAACTGGAAGCACGTAAAGCAAAGCGGCACCTAATTAAAGGTTTCTGATCGTTTTCGACAGGTGTGTAATTTCAAAGGACCTGCTACTTATCGTTCGTTGGCAGGCACTATAATTTCCGGCACGCAAATTCAGTCAACCAACCAGACCCGTGGCCTGAACGAAATCGGTCACATAAAATGGAACCTAGTGCGGGTGCGAAAAAGCTGGTTATTCATCATACCCTGTGAAAAAAACATCGAAAAAGAACAGAAGAATAAATAACCAGTGCATGGTGTCCGTCTGTCAGTCAATTGTCCAGTAACAAACAAGTGCAGTGTGGTTTGGCCAGTACGTTAACACGTTAACAGCAGTGCACCTCCGAAATTAAATCAAATCGAAATCACATGGTTTATGTTAAAAACAAAGATGGTTAGAAACGGCGCTGATAATTTGGTAGACAACAGAATAGTGGCCGGATTTCTCCCGGAAGTTTCTTTTCGGTCTGGCAATGTGTTGGAAAAGCCCACGAACGCTACACGCAGGTCGCAACTGGTGTTGCATCATCAATAAAAAAATCATTTGAAATATCGTTGCTTGGCGGACAGAAGTGACATAGGGCTTGAGCTAATGACTGTAAAATCAGGAATGGCGGAGTTCAGAACTTATCCTGACCTTTTTGGATTCGATTTGAACCTGTTCTACGTTCTGTAGTTCACAGGGGCAACCAAAAATTTCGAAACACCCAAATTTTCCGGCCCGGTGGTCGATAGTAATCCGTGGCGAACATGGTCCTGCCGTACCCGTCCAGCTATTACACCAGGGTGTGGTTCTGGTCCTCGCGTGGCCGGTGGAATATTTTTGGACAGTTTTCTCGATTAACGGAGACTATTCCCCACTGCACCAACCAACATCACCATTCCCCACTGCACCAACCAACATCACAAAGTGCATCGCACAGACGGTTGGTTTAGGGATGGCAATTTTTCAAACTTTGTGTTTCGGTCGGTTCCGTTTCTCGAAGTCGAAGTATCGGAGTCGGACATAGAACGCACATGAACTTAATCAATGGGATTCTCTTTCGCTCAACGTGCGGATTTTTTTTTTGGAATTTGGTGAAAAAAGTATGAAAAAATAGCTTTCTTAAAAATGTTTTTCTTTCCCGGAAAAATCGGTTTTTCTATCCGCGACCAGGCATTCACAAATATATGTAATATATGTAATTTGTTACATATATTATTTTGGGAGTTACATATATTATTTGAATATATGTACCTGATATATGTAATATATGTACCTAGTTTTTTTCAAAACCGGGCAACCCCCTAAAATTTTCGGAAATTTCTATTGCAGCAAAACGCATTCTTACGCATTTTGAACTCTTCGCCCAGTTTGAGGCCCATAATTCTTACCACCATGGTTCGTTGTGACACCAAGTAAGTAGGAAGTAGTGAATGGCATATACGGGCACAGAAAGTGTAGTTCCTGGTGGGTTGTTCTCCCTACGGTGCGCTACCTAATTTCCCAAGCCAGTACGCTAATTCCCCTTCAGGGGCCAATTTGACCAAACGGGGGTCAGGTCATGGCCCCTGTGCCCCCTGGATCCGCCCCACGTGCCCTGAACGTATGGTGCACCTCCAGCAATGGCTCACTCACAACACAGATGACTCCCCTAGGGATCACGGCCCGACATCACCACATACCATACCCCGGTGCGAGTATGGGGGCTGGTGTCGATGTGTCAAAAATGTGGCTCATCGTTTTAATACGCCTTCAACATGGATAGAAAAAAAATTTTCAGTCAAAATTTTATGGTCAAGATGGTCATATGTTGCCAACTTTTTTTACAAAATGCGAATGTGCGCACCAGTTTAACTCTTAATGCCCTTCTTATTCCCCATGATGTTTTGCCCATAATTTTGACCAATTGATCTTGCCACCAATGTTGTCTCAGAACGAATTGCTGTCTTTGTCTTGCGACCAATGTAGTTCCTGGGGGGAGGGGGTCTCCCTCGGGTACGCTATCTCCCCCTCAGGTGGTACACTATCCCCTTCCCCCTCCGGGTACACTATCTCCCCCAATTTTTGCCTGAAATAGGCATCTTTGGGCCTAAAATGGGTATTTTTAGGAATGAAATGTGTGATTTTTTTGGTCAATCTTTTTTTGATCAAAGTCGCCAAAATTAATACCAAAAAAATTTTTCAAAAGGGGGGCAAAAAGGTCAAATTTTCTACCTCAAAAAGTGACTTTTTCCCAAATTTGGGTCTTCACCCCTCCCCCCCTTCTCCAGGAACTACACTGCTAGCGTCATGGATGCCTCATTGACCCGTGGTCAACTTGACAGGCCGTTTGGTCAATTTAGCTCCTGTTGTGGAACTGGAAGATTTTCGGTGGGATAAGAATCCCAAATGGCTGCGTTTTGGTGCAATCAATGCATTTCATAGGTGGAAAAAATGCGCGCTTCGCGTGTCAAACAGATGCACTTTCTCACGAGTTGAAATCCACTGTGCAAAAATGGCAAATCTTTGTGTGCAACTGCGCGGCAACGCTCCTGAGGATAAAAACTAATGAAACAGTTCCATCACTGCCATTTTCGATGCCTTCAGAAAAAAACCGGCAACCCCCATTTTTTGCCGAAAAAAATCTGGCAACCCCAGTATTTTTTCCCAAAGTCAAAATAATTGATAGATATATTATTTTGGCTCCCGTGAATGTCTGTCCGCGACAGATATAGTAAGGGGAAAAAATGAAAAAATTTCATTTTTTCTGGGGGAAAATGGCAATCAAAGAAAGGAAACAAAAAAATGGTTACGACGGAAAAAAGAAAAAATGGGGGAAAAGTCGGAAAAAATCGAGAAAAGCACATTTTTTCAAAATTTTGCCTATTTTAGACGAACTTTGCCGTGCACCACCAAAATGGTAATTTTTTCGATCAGATAAACTGTAACACAAACTTCCGGGAAAACTGTTTTTCATATCTTTGGAAAAATTCCGACAAAAAACGATAAAGAACCGCAATATAAGTACAGAGGAACCCAACATAACGTATTATCGAGCCATGGTGACGTTAGTTCAGACAATGTCATGGTGTCTTAGGGTGTTTTTGATACTTACGACAAAAGATCAAAACAAGGCACTTCTACACCTCGCGTCTTCGAAAAAAATTTGGCTCAATTTCTTATTTTCTGAATTTAGCGAAAAATCTACGAAAAACCACGCTTCTAAAAAAGTTTCCAGGTGGCTGCGGTTTTTTCGGTTTTTTTTCGTTTTTTCCGCCTCAAGAAAACCGTCGAAAAAACCGTTCTTTCACGAAATAAACCGTTTTTTCTATCCGCAGCCGCAGGCAGTGTAGTGGCTGGGGGGATGGGGGGAAGGGTAGGTACCTTGCAACCAACCCGGAGGGTACCTTGGTACCTTGGTGTTGCATCCGCCGAGACAGTGTGTGAATTCTGCAACTGATATGCATCGGTGTTTGATAAGTCGTGAATACCCATGATGTACAGGTGAACCTCATAAACCTCAAACGGTACCGTAAAAACCTAAATAGAAGGGGGCTCTATTAATTCACTGACCCCATTTTGGGGGGCTCTATTACGGGGGGGATCTATTCCGGGGGGGCCTCTATTAATTCACTGACCCGAACCTGAAAAAATTGTTCCCAGAAATACCCCCAAAAACCCCTAAAAGGGGGTTTGAAAGGATGTGTTTTCGCTTGTAATCGCTTTTATTCGTGTCTATTCGTCAATAAGAGGCGTATTATGTGCTCTGAACGAACAACAAACGTGCGTAAATGTACTTGTGCACCACTATCAAAGCGTCAATACACTTCTGTATAGGGGATGTTACTTAGGGGCAGTGTAGTACTTGGTCAGGGTGTTGACGATAGATAGATTGGGACCCGAAATGTGTTGACGATAGATAGATGACCCAAGTCCGAAATCTGGGGGGGGGGGTCGACCCAAACTTGTTGACGATAGATAGATGGTGGGGGGGGGTCGCCAAAAATCAAGGTGTAGTATAGTGTACTAAGCAGGTAATAATGTGTAAATATTAATGAAAATGTACTTAGATGTACTAATCCGCGCGTAGCGCGCGATTTTTTGCCTATTTGGGACGAAAAATACCGATTTTGAGCCATTTTGAGGCAAAAATACCCATTTTGGGGACGAAATGTGTTGACGATAGATAGATTGTTCCCAGAATTTGTTGACGATAGATAGATTTGCCCATAAGTGTTGACGATAGATAGATGAAATCAAAAAGTGTTGACGATAGATAGATGAATTTGGGGGGGACCCCCCCCCCCCCCCCCCCCCCCCCCCCCCAAGTACTACCCTGCTTAGGGGGGCTCTATTCCGGGTGGGCTCTATTAATTCACTGAGCCCTTTTTGGGGGGGCTGCATTACGGGGGGGCTCTATTCCGGGGGGGGCTGTATTTAGGTTTTTACGGTAAATGCGATCACAACAAGTGCGATCACAAGCAAAAAACGTCCTTTCAAACCCCTTTTTGGGGATATTTCTGGGAACAATTTTTCAGATTTGGGCCAGTTAATTAATAGAGGCCCCCCGGAATAGAGCCCCCCAAAATGGGGTCAGTGAATTAATACAGCCCCCCTTGTATTTAGGTTTTTACGGTATTAAGGCCAGATAGTTCTGCACAGTGTAAAGCAGTGCCATTCAAAATGCCTCTGGTACAGCAGAGCAGAGAACACCGAGCATGCGAGCAATCAAAGTGAAAAGTGATGAGAAAAGCCTTCGGGTTCGGGTTCGTCTTTCGAACGCGCATGCGATCTTGAGAGTGAGTGAGTGATTTGAGGTTCATATTTTCGGCCAAAAAACAGCATGGCTAGAAGCTTAAGAATTGCTTAAGCCAAAAGCGCCTTTTTTACCAAAATCTCCAAAAAAATTACGCTTCGCGCAGAGTACATGCACATTTTTTGTGAGATCCACTCACAGAGACCCCGGTTCACAGAAGAAACCGAATCACCACAAAAACATAAAAAAAACATGCTTTCACCCGGGGGGTGGGGGGTAGGTAGGTTGCCACCCCTCACCTGGTACAGTAGGTAGGTTGCCGCCCCTCCCCTGGTACAGTAGGTAGGTTGCCGCCCCACCTAAATTTTCACCCAAAACATTCATTTTTGACTTAAAATTGCATAAAATTAGCATATTTGTCTGCAAATAGGCGAAAAATCGCGCGCTGCGCGCGAAATTAGTGTTTTAGGCCACATTTTCTTCAGTATTTAGACATAAAAAATTTCGGTTTCCAGATGACCCCCCAAGTGGTACGACCCCCCCTAGCTCGGCTGGTACAGTAGGTAGGTTGCCGCCCCGCATTTTGGGTGGTACAGTAGGTTGCGCCCCGCCTGGGTAGCTAGCTACCGTAAAAACCTAAATACAGCCCCCCCCGGAATAGAGCCCCCCCGTAATACAGCCCCCCCAAAAAGGGGTCAGTGAATTAATAGAACCCCCCCGGAATAGAGCCCCCCCTAAGTAACATCCCCTATACAGTAGTGCATTAACGCTTGATAGTGGTGCACAGGTACATTTATGCACGTTTGTTGTTCGTTCAGAGCACATAATACGCCTCTTATTGACGACTAGACGCGAATAAATGCGACTACAAGCGAAAAAACATCCTCTCAAACCCCTTTTTAGGGGTTTTCGGGGGTATTTCTGGGAACATTTTTTTCAGGTTCGGGTCAGTGAATTAATAGAAGCCCCCCGGAATAGAGCCCCCCCCCGTAATAGAGCCCCCCCAAAATGGGGTCAGTGAGTTAATAGAGCCCCCCCCCTTCTACCGTATTCCCTAAAATAGAGCCCCCCAAAAATAGAGCCCCCCAAAAATACAGCCCCCCTAAACGGGGTCAGTGAAAAAATAGAGCCCCTCCCCAAAATACAGCCCCCCAACTTGGAATTCCCCGCTTGGGGGTCGTAAAGTCAAGTTCTTGCATACATACGACATACGACACATTATGTACAACGTTTGTGGTTGAGTATATGGTGACGTAAAGCCTTTTATGGAAGATCTGCACCGAAAAACACTCAATAATGACCAGTAACACCCTGACAGAACTCCATTTGAGGGGCATTTTTGGGAACATTTTTTGAGATTTTGGGCAGCGAAAAAATACAGCCCCCCCCCAAAAATAGAGCCCCCCCCCCAACAAAATTCCCCCCCCCCGGACAGGTGTCAGTGAAAAAATACAGCCCCCCCCTTGTATTTTAGGTTTTACGGTATTTAGGTTTTTAGGGTA
>JASAMV010004504.1:0-11604 GCA_030248065.1 Rhynchonema sp. JSB1_4
GATGTGCACATTTCAGAGAATGTGGTTTGAAACTCGGGAATCGGTGTCGCTCCGATCCGGTCCTCACAAAGTCGAGTACCGCCCCGGACCGACCCGATGTCGAAGTTGCACACCGCATCCTGACGAACGCGTTATCAAAGTCGGTGATCGGTGCAGTCGTGGCTTGATCAACTGGCTTTCGACATTTGCTGAAGCTGCTAACTGCGCTGCGACTAAAGTTGTTCCCAGACATTTATATCTATCAAAAAACCTTTTACATTGGTTGGTCGAAATTAGTGGCATGAGTAAATCAGCTCGAAATGTCGTCACATGTTCAGCGTTCAAGGCAGCCAGCACCTAATCACCGCATTTGACACCAGCGTTCTAGTTGTCTGTTCACTATTTACCACCGGTAATATCAGTAGTAGTATTGTTGTCATCAACAACTGCAGTTGCAGACATGTGCAATTCAATGGGGTCATCATTACTTTCGCTAATGCTGTCCTCATCCTCATCATCGTCTTTCATACTCTCCGTTTTATACAGCTTCGGCGCTAAAAATTGGAAATTTTTTTCGTGGTGTGGTTTTGGAATGTTGAGGAAAATATTGAATTCTACTCTATTCACAGCCGGAAAAATGCATATTTCGTGCACATTATGATAAGAATTCGGCGTGTGCCACGACCGGTAGTTCTGTTCCCAGATTGCAGTCCACGCTTTACGTTCCGACTGCCCTTGGAAAAAAAGAAACCGCTTTGCTCGATCCTCACACTGCTCACATTTTGACCGCCCGTTTTATCCAAGTCCTCATTGTGATGAGTCAACAAGGTCGCTGTAAACGTTCCTCACCACAACCATCAAACCCTCCATACCAGATTTTCCGTTGTTTCTCAATTTCGGTGGCGGCAGATTGTCCGGATATTCGCCACTCAGGAACTTCTCTGTTGTCATCGGGAACGCATGTCCGATTCGGGCTGCGTAACGTTTGCGAACACGAAGCGCCTCGACCAGTTCTTCCGCTGCTTCTTCGAGGTCCATCTTGGGAACCTGCACGTTGGTTTAGGTACTGCAATGTGACAATATGAGCAGCTAAAAAGCGAGTTTAAGCGCGCGAGTAAATGGAGGTCAGCGACCAACTTGGCATTCGAATATGACCGGAATCACAATGGTACCACAACCTGAATTTTATCGGCAAATTTTCAGTTTCTTCATTAATTCTTGTTTCGATATTGGAGCAGCTTCGTGAAGTTGTGAAATAACAGCCATCTTTCTGGTGCATGACTTGTGCATTAGCCATAGCTTCGAGGCTCCGGCAAAGCGTTTAAAAAACTTTCCCAAAAAATGTCAGGTCATGCACAGTGCACACAAATACAGAACATCCAGATGACGATAAAGAGTAAAAAAACTTGCGCCACTCACCCCCGAGCTAGCATCCCCCGAAATAGCAACTCGTTGAAAGTTGACATCCAACGTGTCCCTGTAGGCATGAATGGTGACCGCGTGTGGCTGCCGCACCGGGTCACACTCCTCGCTGTAGCCACGCTCGAACTGGCTTAGATCACTGTCACTTGGTTCACCTGTGATTGACGGGCATCATGTTCACGCGGAAATGTGCTGATCAGATCACCTCCACAAAACCGGTGTTTTTGCCTTGTACGTTGTCATGTGGTGTGCTGACGCTGACCTGGTCCATGAACCAAGTCTGAGAAAAACAGGTTAGAAAGCGGCATCCCAACACCGTTCGTGCTGTTTCTGTACACTTCAATGCCGGACACAAAAGCCTGTGCAATGTACAGCGCGCGTCACATTAAAATATCAACAGCAACAAATCAGACACGACGACCAACCAAGCCCAGCTTTGAGAGTCGCATTCGAGCTGTTCACTTCGTTCGCTTTCGTCTCACATTCACAATTCGTGACTAACGCATTGTTGTTGTTGTTCGACGTGGCTGCATTGAATGGACCCATCGTGTGCCCTCGCATGCTGCAAAAAATGAATGGAACGTGAGATAGATCGATCTCAGAATGACTAAATATCACTTTTTGGCAAACATACTGACATGCTATGACGGACGACGTGTACCGAAAATACGCATGCTCAGCAATCCTGAACTTCGTCAAACTCCTATCTCAAAATTCTAAAACCACCACGACGAAAAAGTCCATTTATTTCGTTCCGAGTTCCTTCACTGAAACTAGACAGGCCCCCATCGTAGCAGGTCACACACAAAGTCCCCGACCTCTGCCGTTGTTTATTGATGTGCGCCAGTGCACTTGCAGATCTGTTTGGTCCGCGTGCAAAAAACGTGCGCAACTCAAAATGTTGTTTTTGTTGAAAAACAGAAATTTGGCCGAAAGAGCTGGCAGGTTAGCTGTGTTGTGGCTAAGGCTGCTGCTTATCTCGCAAACTCACAAAAACGCGTGATATATAACCCCGAAACGGTGCCTGCCTACAATGGTGATGTTTACGCCTGGGTTCAGTCAGACAAGCACGAAACAGTTTTTGACAAAAAGAGTGGTAGAGAACATCAGGCTGAGTGTTTCTTTGGCGCACAACTGAAACCAAGCTCATCGTGTCGTAACCACAACTGAGGCGTGAAAGGTTACAACCGGGATTAGCTTGGAATAACAAGCTATTGTTTAGCAGCTAGCTGCTTGTTGCCGCGGACATTATAACAATTAAAATAAACATCCTGACGGGCAGGGCACCAGCTTGCACCGATACAAAACGGAGTGAAATAAAAAGAACAAAAGAATATATTATTGCACCACACAGTTCCAGTTCGAACAAGTTCCCAATTCTCTGGAACATGGACTGTTGTGACACCCAAGTTTCAAGGCACCTGACAATGAGTTTAGCGACCGCAATACATAAACAACAAAGATAAATTTTCCAGAGGCTTAAAATTTTTTAAACTGTTTTAGGTGTCACAAACTTTTTTTCAGTGTTTGTTCACAGCAACATTTCAATGTCAGCTGCGCGCGTGCGTCATTTCAGCCAAGAAATATCTGTGCGAAAATACCAGAGAAAAAATCCTTTCAAAGGCAAACAGGTGGGTGCGCCTCCAAAAGCGCCAATCTGAGATATTTACATTCTGGGTAGGCCGAAATCTGCCCAGCACAACAAAAGAAAAGTGAAATATGAATCAGACGTCAAAAACGATTACTCAACCAATAATGTTCTGGGTTCAACGTTCTCCTACAGATTTAAGCTTTACAACTGATTGAGAGCGAATACCACGGGAAAAATCTAGTGGCACCGTCTTAGGAAATTACTCAGTCCCGCCTTGCATTCCCACGCAACAAAACTCACAGCAAAACGCCGGTTTATCAATCCACTGAGCGCGTCAGAAAACAAGGTTGCAAATTGCACGAAAAACAGCCAGACATTTAAAAAAACACACACTCGGGGGTGTCGGTGAAAACAGTCGCACCGAGCTAACCTAATCTGAAAGGTGTTCACCGCGCACTGCAATTGTGGAGAGATAGTTACAAGAGCAGACACATAAATAATGCAATCTGTAACTAACAGCAGTTCATGCAACACATAGAATGCACTAACAGCACACGCCACAGCTCGTCCTAGAGAACAAGATGAACTGTTTCACAATAAGCCAGTAAATAATAAATTTTCTCTCCCCAGATTCATTCAAACATGAACGATCAGCTTGCTAGCTAACAAGTGCGCCACAATACAACATAAAATTCATGCAGATATACGTATTTTCTCCACACCACAATTGATCTATCTCTATGCAGAGTGACTCACTCATCCAAACGTCGCCGACGGTCGTGCATCTCGACATCGCCTTCTGAGAGATATTCGGGATGGGCACAATAAGCGATTAGGCAATATGTGAATACTACTTGTTTGGGCCTCGTTCAATTGCTTGCTACCGCTATCAAACTTGTTGACCGGTCCGTTCGTTCTTCCCTGGCACTTGGCCGTTGAAGGCCGTGAGCCACTTTTACGCTGGTCAATCCTGCAGCAGGAAGCGAAGATTCCCACACACTTAGCTAGATATCCTCCACCGACATTGCAAAATAACCCGCCACCAGACGTAGAAAAATACCCGATACTACTCACCCGTACCAGTTTCGAACAAACACCAAAATCGCCGATTGTTCATTACAATTTTTCTCAGTTACTAATTCAAAGTTTTTGAACAAAAGACACAAAAATACAACTTTCTACATGTCAAACATTGTCCGAACAAAATTTTCACTCACCAGACACAGCCGACACCAGACATCGAACACCCAGCCAACACCCGTAGTTCCACACTCCATTCAGATCCTCCAGCTCTAATCTAGCACGAGACCCTGCAAGCAAGCGCGCACACATCGTCTTGTTTGCAGTCAGCCAGCTGTCAAACCCATTTTTCTCTTTTTTGCATGTTTATTTCTCTCTTTTTTTGTTGTCCCCTTGCAGTCACGCCTGTCAGTCAATCACGTTGATTTAGCTGATGGACGGCACAAATAATTACACTTTGCTGTCGCCCAACGCTCAGCTGTTGGGTTCGTCTTCTCGAAGGGTTCTCCTCTCTCTGATCTCATTCACTGTGAAAATACATTCTCAACAAAAAAGCCTGGCTGAACACCAAATGAAGGCCTGTGTCAGCTTGGTAATCCGGCCGGTCCGGTCTTGTCTCAGAAACATTACTGTTCGCCTTCGATGCCAGCTACAAATTTCGACCAGGTGTTCCCATCCCAATCCCAGTGATAAGTAACATTTTTGCGATTTGTGCTCGTAGAAATTCTTGGCATCATTAAATCTCGAAACACCTATCGTAAATGCAATAGGTCATCGTCGTGCAGGACCGGGCCCGACCGATCGCCAAGCTTTGCACCGGTCATAAAACCTGGCTAAACGCCAAATAAAGACTTGCTTTCGCCGAAAACAAACAATCAACAACCATTTTCTCTTCCATTCAGATTTGAACGGCGCTGAAAGTGGTGGTGAAGAGGAATCAAGACGTTACGGTGTGATGATGCCACATCACGTTGGGTCACGGCCCGAACCTGGCGCTGACGACGAGGGCACTTCGGGTGGGTGCTTGGCTGATGCTTCACTTTCACATGATCCCCAAATTCTTCGTGTGCTTTGAAATCATGCAACAGCCGCGCGCTTTATATTGCCACATGAGGTATAGTAAATTTCCAAATTCGCTGCCGCACAGTAAAAAACGCCCCATAGTTAATGCCAAGTTATAAAAACCCGAACGCTAACCATGCGTGGTTCTGAAACATTGCGCGCAGCTGCCTGGACATTTTAACTGGATGCAGTCAATTGATAATTTCCGTTTCCAGCGCGGAACATGCCCGTCCAATTGAGTCCGCATCCAACCGGTTCCACGCCTGGTGCAACGCACACGCCCGAATACGAAGTGCCGACTTTGCCAATCGAACAAATCGAGACGAAAATGGCCATCGGAAAACGCATCAATGAACAAAATCGGTGAGCAAAGCAAACAGTGCATATTGCTCAGTTGCACTCACTCATGACTGGCTGATGTGTCTTAGGGCGTTTGGGTTAATATTGCGAATTCTAGACGCCATTTCGCATTGGCTAGTTTGTATTGAACTTGGTGATCGGTCCAGTCGGTCTTGCATTGGTCACCTCGTGACTAGACTTAGAGCTAGAGCGATCTCGAATGCCGAGTGTCGGACACTAAAAACGGGTGTTGGCTGGGTGCCTTCAGATGTCTGGTGTCCGGCTGATGTCTGGTGAGTGAAAATTTTGTTCGGACCAAATGTTTGACCAAGATGTAGAAAGTTGTATTTTTGTGTCCATTTTGTTCAAAAACCTTTGAATTCAGTAAACTGAGCAAAAATTGTACCAATGAAACAAATGAGCAAGATTACGCATGTTTTTTGTTCGAAAACATGGTACCGGGTCGGGTCCGGGTGTCGGGTATTTTTCCTACCGTCTGGTGGCGGGTTATTTTCGCAAATGTCAGGTGTCGGATACCCCAGCCCCGATATCTAACGCTACACGTGACATGTGTGGAAAATCTTCGCTATTCACTGCTGTCAGGATTTTTGACCAGCGTAAAAGTGGCTCACGGCCTTCAACGGTCAAGTGCCAGGGCAAGAACGAACCGGACCGGTCAACAAGTTTGATAGCGGTTATTAGCAAGCAATTGAACTGAGCCAAACAAGTAGTATTCACATATTGCCTAATCGCTTATTGTGCCCATCCGAATATCTCTAGAAGGCGATGTCGAGTGCACGACCGTCGGCGATTCAGTTTGGATGAGTGAGTCACTCTGCATAGAGATAGATCAATTGTGGTGTGGAGAATACCGTATATCTGCATGAATTTTATGTTGTATTGTGGCGCACTTGTTAGCTAGCAAGCTGATCGTTCATGTTTGAATGAATCTGGGAGAGAAAATTTATTATTTACTGGCTTATTGTGAAACAGTTCATCTTGTTCTCTAGACGAGCTGTGGCGTGTGCTGTTAGTGCATTCTCATGTGTTGCATGAACTGCTGTTAGTTACAGATTGCATTATTTATGTGTCTGCTCTTGTAACTATCTCTCCACAATTGCAGTGCGCGGTTCTTGAACACCTTTCAGATTAGGTTAGTCTCGGTGCGACTGTTTTTCACCGACACCCCCCAGTGTGTGTGTTTTTTTAAATGTCTGGCTGTTTTTCGTGCAATTTGCAACCTTGTTTTCTGACGCGCTCAGTGGATTGATAAACCGGCGTTTTGCTTGTGAGTTTTGTTGCGTGGGAATGCAAGGCGGGACTGAGTAATTTCCTAAGACGGTGCCACTAGATTTTCCCGTGGTATTCGCTCTCAATCAGTTGTAAAGCTAAATCTGTAGGAGAACGTTGAACCCAGAACATTATTGGTTGAGTAATCGTTTTTGACGTCTGATTCATATTTACTTTTCTTTGTTGTGCTGGGCAGATTTCACCTACCCAGAATGTAAATATCTCAGATTGGCGCTTTTGGAGGCGCACCCACCTGTGTTGCCTTTGAAAGGATTTTTTTCTGGAATTTTCGCACAGATATTTCTTGGCTGAAATGACGCACGCGCGCAGCTGACATTGAAATGTTGCTGTGAACAAACACTGAAAAAAAGTTTGTGACACCTAAAACAGTTTAAAAAATTTTAAGCCTCTGGAAAATTTATCTTTGTTGTTTATGTATTGCGGTCGCTAAACTCATTGTCAGGTGCCTTGAAACTTGGGTGTCACAACAGTCCATGTTCCAGAGAATTGGGAACTTGTTCGAACTGGAACTGTGTGGTGCAATAATATATTCTTTTGTTCTTTTTATTTCACTCCGTTTTGTATCGGTGCAAGCTGGTGCCCTGCCCGTCAGGATGTTTATTTTAATTGTTATAATGTCCGCGGCAACAAGCAGCTAGCTGCTAAACAATAGCTTGTTATTCCAAGCTAATCCCGGTTGTAACCTTTCACGCCTCAGTTGTGGTTACGACACGATGAGCTTGGTTTCAGTTGTGCGCCAAAGAAACACTCAGCCTGATGTTCTCTACCACTCTTTTTGTCAAAAACTGTTTCGTGCTTGTCTGACTGAACCCAGGCGTAAACATCACCATTGTAGGCAGGCACCGTTTCGGGGTTATATATCACGCGTTTTTGTGAGTTTGCGAGATAAGCAGCAGCCTTAGCCACAACACAGCTAACCTGCCAGCTCTTTCGGCCAAATTTCTGTTTTTCAACAAAAACAACATTTTGAGTTGCGCACGTTTTTTGCACGCGGACCAAACAGATCTGCAAGTGCACTGGCGCACATCAATAAACAACGGCAGAGGTCGGGGACTTTGTGTGTGACCTGCTACGATGGGGGCCTGTCTAGTTTCAGTGAAGGAACTCGGAACGAAATAAATGGACTTTTTCGTCGTGGTGGTTTTAGAATTTTGAGATAGGAGTTTGACGAAGTTCAGGATTGCTGAGCATGCGTATTTTCGGTACACGTCGTCCGTCATAGCATGTCAGTATGTTTGCCAAAAAGTGATATTTAGTCATTCTGAGATCGATCTATCTCACGTTCCATTCATTTTTTGCAGCATGCGAGGGCACACGATGGGTCCATTCAATGCAGCCACGTCGAACAACAACAACAATGCGTTAGTCACGAATTGTGAATGTGAGACGAAAGCGAACGAAGTGAACAGCTCGAATGCGACTCTCAAAGCTGGGCTTGGTTGGTCGTCGTGTCTGATTTGTTGCTGTTGATATTTTAATGTGACGCGCGCTGTACATTGCACAGGCTTTTGTGTCCGGCATTGAAGTGTACAGAAACAGCACGAACGGTGTTGGGATGCCGCTTTCTAACCTGTTTTCTCAGACTTGGTTCATGGACCAGGTCAGCGTCAGCACACCACATGACAACGTACAAGGCAAAAACACCGGTTTTGTGGAGGTGATCTGATCAGCACATTTCCGCGTGAACATGATGCCCGTCAATCACAGGTGAACCAAGTGACAGTGATCTAAGCCAGTTCGAGCGTGGCTACAGCGAGGAGTGTGACCCGGTGCGGCAGCCACACGCGGTCACCATTCATGCCTACAGGGACACGTTGGATGTCAACTTTCAACGAGTTGCTATTTCGGGGGATGCTAGCTCGGGGGTGAGTGGCGCAAGTTTTTTTACTCTTTATCGTCATCTGGATGTTCTGTATTTGTGTGCACTGTGCATGACCTGACATTTTTTGGGAAAGTTTTTTAAACGCTTTGCCGGAGCCTCGAAGCTATGGCTAATGCACAAGTCATGCACCAGAAAGATGGCTGTTATTTCACAACTTCACGAAGCTGCTCCAATATCGAAACAAGAATTAATGAAGAAACTGAAAATTTGCCGATAAAATTCAGGTTGTGGTACCATTGTGATTCCGGTCATATTCGAATGCCAAGTTGGTCGCTGACCTCCATTTACTCGCGCGCTTAAACTCGCTTTTTAGCTGCTCATATTGTCACATTGCAGTACCTAAACCAACGTGCAGGTTCCCAAGATGGACCTCGAAGAAGCAGCGGAAGAACTGGTCGAGGCGCTTCGTGTTCGCAAACGTTACGCAGCCCGAATCGGACATGCGTTCCCGATGACAACAGAGAAGTTCCTGAGTGGCGAATATCCGGACAATCTGCCGCCACCGAAATTGAGAAACAACGGAAAATCTGGTATGGAGGGTTTGATGGTTGTGGTGAGGAACGTTTACAGCGACCTTGTTGACTCATCACAATGAGGACTTGGATAAAACGGGCGGTCAAAATGTGAGCAGTGTGAGGATCGAGCAAAGCGGTTTCTTTTTTTCCAAGGGCAGTCGGAACGTAAAGCGTGGACTGCAATCTGGGAACAGAACTACCGGTCGTGGCACACGCCGAATTCTTATCATAATGTGCACGAAATATGCATTTTTCCGGCTGTGAATAGAGTAGAATTCAATATTTTCCTCAACATTCCAAAACCACACCACGAAAAAAATTTCCAATTTTTAGCGCCGAAGCTGTATAAAACGGAGAGTATGAAAGACGATGATGAGGATGAGGACAGCATTAGCGAAAGTAATGATGACCCCATTGAATTGCACATGTCTGCAACTGCAGTTGTTGATGACAACAATACTACTACTGATATTACCGGTGGTAAATAGTGAACAGACAACTAGAACGCTGGTGTCAAATGCGGTGATTAGGTGCTGGCTGCCTTGAACGCTGAACATGTGACGACATTTCGAGCTGATTTACTCATGCCACTAATTTCGACCAACCAATGTAAAAGGTTTTTTGATAGATATAAATGTCTGGGAACAACTTTAGTCGCAGCGCAGTTAGCAGCTTCAGCAAATGTCGAAAGCCAGTTGATCAAGCCACGACTGCACCGATCACCGACTTTGATAACGCGTTCGTCAGGATGCGGTGTGCAACTTCGACATCGGGTCGGTCCGGGGCGGTACTCGACTTTGTGAGGACCGGATCGGAGCGACACCGATTCCCGAGTTTCAAACCACATTCTCTGAAATGTGCACATCAGGAAATAACAAACTAACTGAAGTGGGATACCACCCAGCCACATCCGAAATAATACGATTAGATGACCGCATTGCAAGCATGAAGCATTTATTCTGTCAATAATCATTCGAGTCTAACATTGAAACGCATGCTGTCAATCTGCAACCCTTGCAATATGACGGAATCTTGGTGAATTTTTCGATATTTCATTTCAGCGATTAACCAACTTCAGCATGGCAACCGTGTGCGCTAACGCCTGAGAAATGGGCTTGATTACTGTTTATCTGATCCTTCGGTTGTAAAAGGAATCACGTGTCACCCGAGAACTATAACAGTAACTGAGCCCAACAACAAACTTTTCTTTCAAATGCGCTTCAACTGATGCCCCCTTTCGCACCCAGGCAGCAGCACGCCTTTCCACCCTCCACGTGCACCAAGGGACACCTCACACTGGGACACACATTATCCGAAGGAACATGCTGGATACAGACTATCGATGGAACAAGGCCATGTTCAGGTTTGTATTTTGGGTGTGTTTTGGTTTGGGTTGAGCGAGCACGAAGGGTGACAAGGCAGGCATCAGTTTGAAGTTTCACTTTAGCCTGGTCATTCTCGCATGAAACACCACCTACCAACTACGTGTTACCAATCTTGTTTGTCAAATTCTTCCAGTAAGTGTCGCGCAAGCCAAACTTGCCTGACGGGTACATTCCTTTCAGAAGCTTTTTGCTTTACATGGTTTCGTGTTCAACGTTATAACCAAATAAAAACGATTGCCAACTTCTCAGATCCGCCACCCGGATGGTCAGTTTGTGCACGAGATCCAAGCGTATCACATTGATCGTGACGAGTTCATACGGGACAGCGAACGGCTGTTTGAAATGATGGCGCATGGACCACTGTTAGTTGTGAATTGTTTTTAATTCTGTTTTGTATTTTTGGAGTAATTTGTGTCTTATATGCGCTTAGGAATTTGGAACGTACTAGTTTTCGTTCCGGTTTGGTTGTAAAAGGTGGAAACTACGAAAATTGATCAGTTTGCGCCTTGCGCGTGCAATTTTGTTCCCAGGATGGGGGCTTTTTGTTTTTACCTGAAAGGTGCCGGCTTTAGCAATACTTTGAAATATGCAATACTTTGTTACCGACCGGTGCTTGTTTTGCTCAAACTCTGGTAAAACTGTGAAACGTATTCGTTTGCCCGTCATCACTCATGGGCCGTCCCTTGATGCTTCACTTTTGAACGACTGCGCTGCGATAAGGGGGCAACCGTCTGTTACCTCTGCCTGTTAATGCAGAAAAGATAAAGATTCACATACCGTTCCCACATTTTTGGCATTGCAAGCTGCAACCGTGTGTACTTCACTTCATACGTACATGTGTACTTACTCGAGGGCAGTTCTAAATTGATGGCATTATTTTCCAGCAGAAGTTTCTGCTACCGGCGTCTGTCGTATCTGCAACATCGATTCCAGTTGCACGTGCTGCTCAACGAAATGGCTGAATTGGCTGAACAGAAATGTGTGCCGCACAGAGACTTCTATAATATTCGAAAGGTCGGTGGGCATTTTGGCTATGACTTCTTGAACTATCGTGTGTCGTGCTTCTAGTAACTGGCTCGAATTGGTAATCAAAACATT